>CANSZD010001066.1:0-305635 GCA_947648045.1 Beta corolliflora
GAATACGATGATGATGAGTAGAAAGAAGAAGAAGAAGAAGCGCAATGAGGTGAAGAAAGAGTTGCCATTTACTCTAACTTTCCAATAATAATTTGATTGATTGCGAGCTAAAATGGGGTCAATAATATGGTGTGAGAGGCTTAATTTAAGGTTTTTAGCAAATTGTTAATTGAAGAGAATGAAAGGGTTTGATGACAACTTGGGAATCATCGAGGGGTTAGGAGTGTGAGACCCTTTGAGATCCTCCAAGGGTTGCCTACTTGCCTAAGGATGGTTCAATGTATCATGTATGTGACCAAGAGAGAAAATGAGGGCAATTAGGACTTTCTCTCAACTCTAATACATGTGTTAATCATCTCTCTTGAGGTTTTTAAGGAAAAGTTACTTGATTTGGCCCTGGTCCACACTTATAATAGCATTGTGGACTGGAAACTTACTAGCTAAGGGAGGAGGGTTTTTAACTTACTAGCCAAGGGACCAAATTAAGAAATTTTCTCGATTTTAGAGGTATTTAGGTATATGTTAAATGAGACGGCGAAAAATAAAGATAGTGTTGTGCGAAATTTAGATATGAGGTCGTTACATTGTTATTCAAAGCATAACTTGAAGATCAATATCTTACGAGATCACACGTCATGCGCATATGGGTTAAAGTTAAACATTACATAACGAAAGACATAAGAAAAAGAATATTCGGTTTTTCAATAAATAAATAAAAGCAAAAGGAAAATGAATTAGAGTACTCTGCGATTCTATAGTTCACGTGTGTTGGTGTTGATTTTACCTTGGAATACTTATTTTAGGAGATATAGGTTTAAAAAAGTTTTAATAAGGGTGTAATAATTCGCATAAGTCTGTTTTAGATAAAAAGAATTGAAATTTCCCGAGGTAAATGTCATGAACCCCAATATTCTAAAGAAATATAAGTTCCAATAAATTTAAGTATGCTCCAATATTTTTTAAAAAAAATTGGTAAGATAAATTACATTAATTCCTTCATCTAGCGCATCTCCAAATACAACCTACCCCAAAAAGCGCCCCCCCAAACTCCTTGATGAGAATCGAACCCACAACATGCGTGGAAAAACATTAAAATGGGCTCTTTACCACCCTTCCACTCCCTCATTCTCAAGTATGCTCCAATATGGGTTATATTGCACTACTCAATTTTACAACTACACAAGTTTTGCAAGTTCTAATTATCGATAATTAAAGTGGAAAGAAATGCACCATTGACTATACCTTGTCAAAGAAATAAACCCGATCTTACAAAATGGGGTTTTGACTAAAATTTTGTGTCTTCAACTTCGAGTTTATTGGAATTGAAACAACACAATATTTTTTAGTCAAACTTGACTCTTTTGCTTAGATTATAATTGCATTTACAGTAATATGATAATTCTTCTACAAAACATTAAAAAGAAAAAGACGAGTAATTTTTTATTATAATTGGTAATAAGAAGGACTCATGACTCTAGGTTACACGATGAATGCCTAACCAATGACATCAACCAAGCTTGGTGAGTTATTGACATCCAACAAGTAGGGTATATATTTAGGATATTCTATTTTTAAGAGTATGACTTAAAATGTTTGTAAGTCAAACTCCAACTCCCTCCACTTTTCAATATAGCTTGAAGACATTTGTTTGTTTCTTTTAAGAAAAGGCCTACAATGTACTGCCTCTTTTTTTTGGGTTACACTTTGACATTTTACGCTATTAAAGAAATTTCACTTCGATCATCGTTTATAATTTATACGCGAATAAAAACATACTCATATGAAACTCATTAAATTCTTCCTAATATGTATTTCATTGATATGTACGTTTTATAATCTTTATAAATACAAAACTAGAGATATTAGTCCTTAAAATTTTGCATTAACATGTGTTTGTACATGCAGGGAGTACATACTACACTTTTAACATGAGCTTTTGAAGGTCAAATCTGGTGACTTCTTGGTTTCAAATTCGAAAATTATCATTACAAGAAAAAGGCTGATCTTGACTAATCTCAACCCAATTTTACTAAATTTTTCTCCTTTCAACAATACACAGTACACTTCAGTCGCCTGAAATATAGATTGGAGATTTCACATCTCTTATTTGAAACAAAGCTTTCTTTTCTCTTAGAGAATAGGAGTTTCTGCTCCGTTACACAAGGATTGTGTATATCATTCCAGAGACAAAATACAAGAGTTCTGCTACCTCAGAAGCCAGAAACAACATAGCAAAATAAAACAACAACAAACTCAATAAGACACAAAGAACAACCCCTCCTAAATCAATTACATTTCCCTAGGGGATGGGGTTTGCTCAAGTGCAGAGAGCTCAAACACAGTGCATAATCAGCCCCAGAAGCGACTGAATCTTCCATGTTTTGAACGCAAAAGAATCGGATAGAAACTATCCCTGGACAACAAAAATCCCGCTCTACAGTCCACCGAAAGAATATGAACTCTACTAAATCTACTGCTAATCATTCTGGGAGGAAAAATCGAGACCTGGTTCTGCTTCTCCTAGTATCCAAACCTCTACCACAAAACTGCATAATCTAAAGTAATACTCCTCAGAGTCACAGTACAAAAGCAACCTTCTCTTGAGAGACGGGTGAAGAAGGATGGGCAATCAATGGCTCATAATGATCAGCTCCGGCACCACACCAACCTGCATTGAACAATATGTGAGGAGAATTTCTTGAAAAAACAAGAGTCAGGCTATATGGACAAGTTCTCCATCGAACATGTAGGGAGAGGGCAATTTGGTAAATGCACTTAGTGTAGATCTCACATACTGATTCTCTTCTATGTTAGAGGAGAACATAAAATTCATTTAGCCTTTTCAAAATAAATAATGCAATGTAGCAACACTGAGAAAAAGATCCATTACCTGTCCCTTTCATGAAGAGGAAGAGCGGAGGTCCAGTGATTTCACCCCTTGGGCGGTGAGGGAGGAAGAAAACACAATTGTCTTCATCAACCATAGCATCCGATCCATGTGCTTGCACCTACATCAACAAAGTAGAATGCAAGCTTTGGATGAGCAAGCAGGCAATTGATGTGAGAAGATAGAGGCAAAATGAACATCAGAATTGCTGGAGACAGTTATGAACTAAAGCACAGTCAAGTTCATAAGAGTCCTGAGCAATTAGGTTCAAGTCGTTGCCAGACAATTTGCACTTCACTAGAAGACTATATCAGCCACAGTTTGATGTTGAGTTGGAGTTCTATGATGCTAGTATTTACAGCTGGAGAGAGCTCACTTTTCATGAAGAGCGATGAGCCAAATGTAAGAGCTGTTAGGTTCTTTTTAGTTCAAAAGAGAACATTTTGAGCTGAATATTACTTCCTTTTGGAGGTAGAATCGGTTTCAAACTATTACCCTTTGTTAGCTCCTTGCTAGAAAGTAAGAGAGACGGTAAATTGGAATTTGGAAGTGAAGGGGAGAAGAGGAGGAAAGTGAGTGATGACATTCTGTTTTGCCAAGGAAAATAAATTTCCACCTATGGAAAACTCATTTCAACCAAGGAGCCAGACGGAGGAAAATGGATTAACAAGTTCTCTTAAAAACTGTTTTCCTCCTAATCAAACACGTCTTTAGACTCCTCCAAAATCAAGCCCGTGGACTTGGAGGACAAGGCGTAAAATGCAATAATTAAAAGATCAAATTTACAGACAATTATAAAATTGAATAATCTCTACTAGGTGTAAAAGCAAACCCTAAACGATGAAGTTTATTAATTGGAACTTGGATATAAGAGACAACTTGCTCCCCAATATCACGTATGAGGTGGGAATCCAGCTACAAAAAGGGTGTTTTATAATGTCTATGTTGATCCCACAACAGGTTGTAAAAGCACTTTAACATGATGAGAGGACTTTGTAATTGACAGCAATAAAAAAAATTGTTTTTCAAAAGATAGCAGAACTTCTCCATAGTGTACAGAGAGAGATGTAAACCATTATAACTGCTTAATAGAGAATCCTAATGCTTCTATCTATTCCCTCCTTTAGCATAATAATTAAAGTAAAACTGTTCAAGCATCACTAAAAGGACTAATCTTCTACTACACAGTTAACACTAAGAAACCCAATACCCTTACGCATTTATTTTTCGATTTAGCTCCATTCAGTAACTTAACTCGAATCCAAGGGGGGATTCATCTAGACATGAGCAAGTCGTTTGAGAGCATCTATGTACAAGAAAGTCGTATATCTCCTTTAGCATAACCCTTAGATTTTATTAACAAGACAAATCTTCAATTACACAGTCAAAACCAATGAAACCTGATATCCATTAGCAATTATTCAAATTTGACTCCACCATTTAGTAAAATTTATTAAAGAACCGTACTTCTTGGTTGGTGGAAGTGGGAAAAGGGGAAAGAGAAAAAATCTTGTATGGAGAAAAAGGGGTGAGTGAGATCCATCACCCATCAGCCAAATTCAAACATAGAAAGAAAGCATAATGACCCATGAATTTCAAGCAATGACAAGAAAACCAACAATTTTAAATGAGTAACAAAATGAATGATCACTAACAAATACTCCCTCCGTACTTATGGTCAAATAATCAAAACTTTGACCCTAAGTAGAAGAGCATATATCATAGAAAACATAATCATGTATTCATGTTGCATATCGTTAGATTTAAATCAATGTATATTGACATAATATCAAATTTCAGGTATTTTAACCTAATACTCCTAAAAGATATAATTGGTCAATAATGTGCATTTGAGACTCTACAAAAGCAAGTGTACTGAACAAAAAAAATGAGGCACAACAAATGCAAGACCGATAATCTTACCACAAAAAATTTCTCGCTTAAACTCTTCTGCAAGACACTCAATGGCGATATCATCCCCAAAAGCGGCTGCTCGACCTTCTCTATTTTCATCTACAGTTAACAAACCCTCCTCGGTATATTGCAATGTGATGATATCATATTCATCATCAGGTGAACCAGATATAGACATGTACTTAACCCAACTCGGGCCGTCATCCACCGCAATACATCTCTCTTTGTAAATAGTCTCCGCTGCATTTTCTCTTCAATCATAGAAAAACACAAATACAACCCCATAAAGACATGCACCAAACATTTTCCAGCCAAAATGACTGCAACTCATAGCTAATGTAAGTCATATAAAGCATAACTAATAGCAAGATTTACTGAGATGAATACACAACACAAAGTTGCAAGCTTTTTTTTTCTTTTGATATGAAAGAATACTAATTTCATGCCCAACAAAGTTGAAAGCTAAATGAAGCATATACAAATTATTCTACCACAATAAAAATCAACACAGAGTATTATTATTCAAATGTATGAGTAATTGAGTATTTTAAACCCATACTGGCAGAACTATTAAGACTACTACACCAAAGATAAACTAAAAAATTGCAACCAAAGATTTAAATTTTACAACAAAAGTATATAAAATTGTATGACATTTTAGAAATATTCAGACACAACCCAAAAAAAAACAAGGAATTCTGACATCCACAAAATGTAAAAAAAATCCTGCAAGAATTTTAGAATCATATCCGATGACAAATTTGACTGACATGTCATTTCCGCTTCATTTTTCAATATTTTCCTCACCAACAATTTAAGTCCAAAATTCCAGGGAAAAAAGGATCAAAATGTGAACATCTTCCTGAAAATTTACAAAGTTTAGATAAACAGATCCACATTATAAAAATAAAAAAAAATGAAAAGAAAAAATAATATATAGAAAAAAAAAAGAAAAAATGGAAAAATAATACCGTTGCATGCAAGAAAAAACCAGCTCAAGAAAATCAAAAAAAAATTTGCAATTTCCAAATGAAATAGATCTACATTAAACAAGAAACCCAATAAAAAAAAAACAAGCTATCAAAAACAAAAAGAAAAGAAAATTACCCCAAGAAAACAAATTTTTTTAAAAAATCAATATAAACCCAGATTTACATCGACCCAGAAATCAATTTCAGCTTCAAATTAAGCATATTTACATCAACATTCAAAAAATTAATATAAACCCAGAAAATACAAGATTTACATCAACAAACCATTAACCCAAAAATTAATTTCAACTTCAAATTAAGCATATTTACATCAACATTCAAAAAATTAATATAAACCCAGAAAATACAAGATTTACATCAACAAACTATCAACCCAAAAATTAATTTCAACTTCAAATTAAGTATATTTACATCAACATTCAAAAAATTAATATAAACCCAGAAAATACAAGATTTACATCAACAAACTATCAACCCAGAAATTAATTTCAACTTCAAATTAAGCAGATTTACATCAACATTAAAAAAAAAACCCAAAAAAATTAAAATGAATACCTTAACATGCCAAGATTAAGTAGCTGAAGAATAGCATCATCAAAGATCTGACGATCAGATTTCTTCGCCAACAATTTAATCTCTTGTACAATATGAATTCCCCAACCAAATTTAAGATCAGGTGAATACAAATTCTTAATAGCAACTTCAACTTTATCTCTCTCTTCAATTTGCGCAGATCCAAAATCATTTTCAAATCTTTTAACCGTTCTTCTCCTCAACTCTCTGGGCCCACCACCACCACCAGCACCACCACAACAGTATCCTTGATTTTCCGTCGCTTTTTCAACCGCGGAAAAAAGACAGTTACCGTCAGCGTCCACGTCACCACCGTGAGCCAATCGGAAAACGACAGGTGGAAGTGATTTTTTATCATCTGGGTGTTTCCAAAGAACACCTTTAGCTTGTAACCTTGAAAGATTCTTCTTCTGTTGAACTTCTAACCCAGTGACGTCATCCCATGACGTTGAGGGGAAATCAACGGTGGTTGTTAAAGTATGGTGTGGGTGTGGGTGTGGGTGTGGGTCCCTCCATGTGATCAACGGTGGAGATTGTGGTGGTAATGTATCCGTTACGGTGGCGCTGTCGCAGAGTAGTTTTCCCATTTTTTTATTATTTTTTTTTTTTGGGGGAGAGAGAGAGAGAGAGAAAAGTTAGGGTTAACGGATAGATTAGATGGAAGGGAGGAGGGACACGTGGAGGAATGAGAGAGGAGGAGAGGTTTAAGAGAGAGAAAATGGAGAGTGTTAAATTTGGGGAGGAGTTATATGGAGTGAGATAAGAGAGAATTGTGAATTGTGAATTGTGAATTGTGAATTGTGAGATGGAGATCTATTTTTTTGTTATTACAGGTTTTGTGACACGTGGGTGGGTTTTATTGGAGGATTTTGTATAACGTTCGGGGGGCCTTTCGAGGTTTTTCATTTTTGACTGCATGTAATAATACCTGAATTGTTTTTCCTTTTTTTTTTGTTTTTGGTTTTTTTTTTCTCTAATTTTGTGGAAATTGCCACTCGACTGATGAGTAGTTGATCAGCTTACATTACGTTGGGTCTTGACTAGGGATGTAAATAAATCAAATGATGGCATGATGTGAGTCGAATTTGAGTTTGAGATAACTTGACTTGATTCGTTAACATTTCTAGTTAAACTCAAGTTGAATCTAGCTCACTCGAGTTTAGTTTTGACAGAACTTTGACCGAGTTAGACTCTAATTGGGTTAAGTTTTGACCGAGTTTTGATTGATTAGATTGCAAGTGTCGTGTTAAAAGAACCCTGGCGTAGAAAAATATGTTGAATTTATGTATTTTGTTATGTATAATCGAGTATTCGAGTTTCCCAAGAGTTGAGCAACCCGGCTCGCTAACATCTCGGGTCAAACTCGGGTTCGGCTCGAACTATCAAACTCCCTCGAGCCGAGCTTTGATCGAATAAAAGCGAGTTGTCCTCTGCCTCATTTACACCTCTAGTTTGACTATTGAGCTCACCATGCTGTCCATAAAGTTGATTATTTGGGTCTATGAGTCTACCTGTATTTAGTCTATCTAGTGCTTGTTTGGTTGGATTATTGGAACCGAGGTATGAATTAAGTTGTGTGTGTTTATTTCTTAGGATGTGGCAAATGCTATTTGGTCGATCATGGTTGTAGGAGAATTTATTTACCTTATGTGGATCAAACAACCTCACCTCATTATACTTCCTAAGAAATTACACCTTTATATAACTTTAAGTCAACCAAACGCCTTCACTTCATTATACTCCCTAAGAAATTCCTGTTTTTATATATTTTTAAATCAACGAAACAACATCTTAGAATTGATTAGATCTGGAATTGTAATGTACATTTCAATAAAGAGCACCGACTAGCTTATAAAAGGAGAAATTAGTCGTTACAATGACATTAAACTAAAATAAACATAAGAATACATTGTGTATTAAGTTTTAATATGTAGGTAATGATAAATTAAGTTTTTCCACTAAAGGAATACTAACGTTCAGTTGACAACCCAGACAATCGGATATAATTGTTAAAAACTCGGGGGTATATGTGAGTGTTTAAAGCATCGCGTATATGGTGAATTTTCTAACAACTCATCGAAGATTTGGTGAGAATTCTGTTACTTCAACAGGATTGGTCATGTTATAAACAAATTGTAATGAGTTCAACTAAGTTAATCAAGAAAAATTGTTTCAAGATAACTCACCCTTAACCTCCTCAGATATGTTGTTTTGAAAAAGTTACCTCTAATCTAATGGCAAGTACCTAGTTGATATACAGGTCGCCGGATAGTGTAAGTACATGTTAACCCGTGTCGGGTCATGTTAAGTCAACTTTATTTGTGAGTTAGCTCGGGTGAGTTGGGGTGCATTAGAGTCTATTTGCATCTTGGGTCCATAACATTTCATATTTGGTTTGATTGGTCGTGTTAGTATCCGGTCGAGTTAAATGTTCCTACCTTAACTACAAATTATAAGAGATAGACAAAAGTTCCTACGTTATATAAATAGTATCAAAAATCAAAATGAATCATTTTAAAAACAGAGGAAGTATTTGCACAAAAATATTGGTTGCCAAATTTGTGGTGCTCATAAAGGCTAATCGAGATGTTATTAAGGGAAATATGGGAATTACATGGACTCTCAATCAACTTAATAGAAAATGAAGGGTAGGTGGTCCACGCAGCTCCTTTGCTCACCAGTCACCACAACCACAAACAAAATTAAGAAGGCACCTTTCAGGCTTTCACATGCCACATGGTTTTTTTTTTTTTTTTTTTTTGTAGGGGATACATGCCCATCTTGATATGGATATACTATGGAAGTTTCTAGGTGCTTTTTTTTAGTTTTTAGCATATTCGGTATTCCATTCGACTTTCCCGGTGTCCCAAGCGCCGAGCCCAGATATATGGGCTTACTGGTTAAACATATTGGAATGGGCCAAAATTTTGTAGATCTTGAGGCTCTTTAAAGCTACTAATTGTTTTCATTGGAACTTTTTTTTTTGCAACAAATACATGCATTAAAATAAAAACACTAAAGTACAAGTAAGCTCATTTTTCTAGCATCTACGGCTAGGTTATGGACTTCGTTTATTTGAGGACGCCTAATATATAGACTTACAAGACCCTCCTTAGAACTACTACTAAACGACTTCATACAAGGACTTGAGACATTATTACCGTCTGACTCAATGCTAGCACTAGGAGCAACGCTACCAATACAATAACCCGACGTGTTTTTTTCTTGGGCTTTGGGTAGTATCTCGCACTATAACTAGCTTTCCTCTTCATTTCGATTTGAACTCCGCCACTGGATTAAATTTAGGAAGGAAATGAGAATTTTCTTGCGACAAGCCTTTAGAACTCTCATGGAATTCACTTTTCGAGGTTGGGCTTTCTTGTTTTTTGCTACATTTATGAGACGTCGGCTATGATTTTCCTTGGAGGCTGATGAGGTACATCCACTATTTGGAAGACTGGATTGATCAACCGAGCTCTTCTGGACCATTTGGGGTCTACTAGCTTCTTCCTCCATAATATCGCTTTTAGGCTTGGACTCCGTATTCTCCAACAATGTATCTTCATTTTCATGGTAAGATATGGTATGATCAATAACTTCATCCACTCCGTTAGGGCGATTATGCTCGTACATAGGAACTGAAAAATGTTCTTGCACCCAACTATCGTGCATTTTGGTTTTTCCATTAAGGCTTTCTTTTGCCAATTGAGCAACTCGAACCACCATGTATGACCCTGTTTTTGGATTAAACACTTGGATTGATTTCCCTTTCTTTAAGATTTGAATATCGTTTTTTGACATTAGTAGTGAGGAGCCTAGGCCTTTTCGGTTAATAAACCGATATTTGGACTCCGCTTGATTTGGTCTTTCGATGTTGGGATCGCTCACACTCTCATTCACACACTCCATTTTAGTATCTTTCTCTTCACCCGAGGCTTGATCCTTATCCTCTCTTTTTCCAAAGTGAGTTTAGAACATCTCTACTTACCCCTCCTATCACCTTAGTAGAACATTCTCCTTCTTCATGATGTCGTTTCTTCATTCTTATCTGCGCCTATGTTACAATCATCATCAAGGAGCCTATGTAGCTCATCCTTCAAGCTCTCACAAACTTGTAGTGAAAACATAGCTAAAAAACTTGCTCAAACAGAGAAGCTGATAAACAGAGAACACGACCACTTCACTAGCTACCAAGACTTACGATGGCCTAAAGCACAATTCTTTAATTAGTTAATAACAAACTAACAAGGTTAGGGAACGACGTCGTCACGCCGACTTCGATTGTAAAGAAAAACAAGATTTGGGAAGAACACACCTGTGATCGGCACGATGATTAGATTAAACCAAAATCGGGAGAAAGACGCCGACGCTAATGCTAAATACCGATTGAATGCCGCCGATGAGAGCTCAACCCTCTTAGATCAAGGTAGGGTTTTCCTGAAAATAAGCGAATAGAGCAAAGGTAGATAGCAATCAACATCAGCTATAAGAAACCTCTTTTCGTTGGAACTTAAAAGCGAGCAAATTGAAAAACACTAGCTGCCTCATAATCCATAAATCCAAATAGCATAATCCTTTGGTTTGACAAATATGACAATCTAACTGGAACTATATCAAACTATTTTTTTTAAACTATTACTTTCTCTATTTTAAAACACTTGTTACGTTTCTTTAAAATAGGAATGTTACAATACTATATCTTATTTTTGTATGGACATATGTGAATTTACATAGCAACTTATGTGAAATGTGGGACAACTTGATCTCGTAGTTTTTTCGTGAGATCTCAACACTTCACCTCATAATCCATTGTCTTAAAGTTCGCCACAAAAGTTTAGTATCGAGATGCTGCCGGTATATGTTGCTATTGGCATGTTATGGGTACAATAATCCATTCTCACTAAGCTCGGTTTAGTGGTACATCATGTTGAACTTCCATGATCCTTCTGAAAATGTATACCGCCTCATAGAGTCATAGTCCATTATCTCAAAGTCCTCCACAAAAGTTAAGTATCGAGATGTTGCCTATATATGTTACTATATCGGCATGTTATGGGTACATGAATCTATTCTTACTAAACTCGTTTTTATGATACATCATGTTAAACTTCTATCTGACAATATACACCTTAATCTTCTTGAGCGTATTGCTCATGGTGATCTCATTCTTCTTGAGTATATGCTTACAAAGCCTTAATTAGTCGATATTGGTACTTTAAAAAGGGTACTACCAGCTCAATTACTATTTCATAAGCACAATGATGTAAGACATATAATTTGTTTAAATTTCTTCATTTACTAATACCTTATATTATTGATGTCATTTGCTTATATTCAATGTTTTGGAAAATAAACCCATTGTTAATTTGCTATCATCATTTACATAATCATATACTTCATGAACCTACACCTTCGACACGAGAACATATGCGGTGTGCTTTTAGGTTGACACGTGGAGAATAAGCACACTCCTCCTAGTAGTAAAGACTCCCACGTGGCAAAATGTTCTTAAGCGTAAATCCAAACTTTCCATTTTCTTCCTCTCTCTTGTTCTTTCACTTTGCTACTGCATGTTGGTTTTTCATTTTTGTATTCGGTGTTCCACAAAAAAAACCTTTAAGCTCACCTTCTTTCAGTCTTTCTACAAGTAAGTTAAATCTGAATCTCTTCTTCTTTAATTTCTTGCTACTTAAATCTATTACTATTTACTTTTCAGGTGCTTTTGTTTTCTAGATTTACTTGTTTCTTTAGGATATAAAATATGGATTATTTAGTTAATCTGTTTATTTTGCCTTTTGCTAATACATGTACTTTATTTTTCTTTTGCCTTTTGCTAATACATGTACTTTATTTTTGGTTGTGTTTTTCCTGCCAAAATTTGTGGCTTTCTAAATGTTTAAAGGAGAGCAGAGTAGGAGAAAATCCGCAAAAAAACAAAGGTGGAAAAAGTTATATTTCGTCGCCTGAGAGATTCGAACTCTCGCGGGGAAACCCCATGTACTTAGCAGGCACACGCCTTAACCACTCGGCCAAAGCGACTCTTTTGTTTCTAATGTACTGATACAGTTAGTAGTATTACTCATCTCGGAAGTATACATTTGACTAAATAACGTGTAGTGTGGATTTAGGAGTTTGGAGTGTAGGACTAGGGGTAAGGAAAATTGTAGGGTGCCTTAATTTCGGTTAGGAACCGTCGATTTTGGGGTACCTTGTACCTGATTGAGCGGGTCAAATATTGGATAGTTGAGAGTGAAATCAGAACAAATACATTTTTTTATTGTATTAGTTGTTTTGACTAGCTGATTGTACCTCGTAAATGATTGAGCGGCGGGTCCAATTGATTGACCTTGTAATAAGTCATCTTTGGACCTGTAATAAGTCATCTTTGGACCTTGTAATAAGTCATCTCTAGTTCTCTACTATGCTTGAAATTCTAGAAGATGTTTCATTAATGTTTGAGCTCCAACATTATTGTTTAGACAACTTTATGTTGGTTGCCTGGTTGGTTTTGATTTATTAATTTCTGATAGAGAAAATATGCACATCATTCTCTTCATAGGTTTAGGATATAAATCAAATCCTATTTGTTTCCTTGCCTTAAAAAAGAAAGTCCTATTTGTTTCCTAACATAACATATACTCGATATCTCTAATAGCTCCGATATTTCCAAAAAAAATTCCTTAACAAAGTCTTAAATACTAGAATGGCTACTGATATATGTGTATGATTAGGAATTTTTACTAAATTATCAAAATTGACTTGGTACTTGGAATTTCAACCTTCTGTTCCAATTCCAAATATTTGGTTAGGCCCAAAGGGTTCAGGTTCTTATAAATCTCATTGGCTACCTAGTGCTGCTAACCCCTAGTTTAGACTATCAAAATAGATCCTTTTGGATTTCTTTTACTTCCTCCGTTCTGTTTTAAATGAAACATGGGGTGAAATGACACTATTCATGTGTTTGGGTGCGTCATGAGTGCTTGCCCTTGCCTTGCTGGTCTATCAATCTGGACCCCTGGTTTGGACCAACGGGCTCCTTGAGCTCTTTGGGCCAGGTCCTCTTGTCTATTGGACCAAGGCCCACTCATAATTGAATCTCTCTTGCTTTGCCATGAAGGGGTGGTTTAGATTACTCTTGGTTGTGGAGAATGAAGATGGCTCAACTCTTGACTATTTCCATCATCAATATATGCAATGCCTTAAATAAATTAGCACTTTATGTGGAAGATCTTATATTACTTCAATCATGTATTGTTTGTTTAAGAATTATAGCAGATAGAGGAGCCAGAAAATTAATAAATGACTATATGCATGTTTAGCGAGCATTGAACATTCTGCTCTTCTAGATTTATGCGGTTGATGAGCACGCATTTGGTTAGTAGCTTAAGCCTGTATAGGCAGAGCGTTAGTACTTTAAACTTTTAAAGGTACAAATTTGGTAGTCAGTGTAAGTGTGCAACAACATTTTGTCATTCTGGCCAGTCAATATTGTTTTCTGGTTAACTCCAAATATTATATAATTCATATATGCAAGGTTGAGTTTTGTATTTAATTTGTCATTACTGCTCTGGAAATACTGATATTTGTTTGCTTTCAATATCTTTGCAGCTTCTGAAAACATCAAGGACAAGTCTGCTAAAGTTGGTTTATCTTAAAAAACTTTCTTATCAAGTCATCAACTTAGTTTCCTTAATCAAAGTCAAGAGAACCCTTTCAATCAACCAAAGTAGAATATATAAAACACGGCAATAAAACAATGTCTGGTGTAACCTTAGCCGTGGCTCCTGGAAGTGGGCCTGATAAAACCACGACGCCAACCTCAAGTCTCGAAGCCAAGCCCTTCCAGTCAAATACTCCTAATCAGCAACCAAATGCCACCACGGGGATAATGGGGTCATTACGTGTTATAGAGCTCCAACTAGTAGCCTTCATTATGGTCTTCTCTATCAGTGGATTAGTCCCACTTCTCGATCTTATCTTCCCCGCCTTTGCCTCTGCTTACATCATTGCCCTCTCGCGTTTTGCGTTTCCTTCTTATACCAATGTCCGGTCTCACTCAATTGAGATTTTCAGGGGAAGTAGGTTTTTTCGGGTCTATGTAATTTTGGGGACCACAATTGGATTGTTCTTGCCTCTTGCATATGTCTTAGGAGGGTTTGCAAGAGGGGATGATCATGCAGTGAGATCAGCCACACCTCATTTGTTTTTGCTCTCATTTCAAATACTCACCGAGAACATAATAAGCGGACTTTCCTTGTTTTCCCCTCCCGTAAGAGCTTTGGTTCCCTTGTTGTATACAGTCCGCAGGATCTTCGTTATCCTTGATTGGATGCAAGACGTTTGGATAAACAAGAGGTTAAAAGTCAATGCTTCGCTTAAGGTAATATCTATGCCTTATAGACTTACAGTGTTCAAGTTTTACTTGACAATCAGAGGAAGATCCATATACATTTTGTCCTTAATTATTTTGCTGAAGAAATGGGGGAAAACAGAAATAGAGAGAAAAAGAGTAGTTTGGTTTGATATATAAACCTAAGCAAGTGGTTTATTCATGGTATCAATTATCATACAGTAAACCTGTCCTTTATTAGAAAAATGTTTCAACTGTACTTAGGATTGTAAGACTTCCCTAATCATTCAATAACAATGTAGTAACTTTTCTTTTTCCATTTTTGTTCGAGAATGAGTGTGTTAATTATATAGTAGAGGGGGGGGTGGCTTACCTTTTCATAAAGGGTAAATCCGCAAATGCAACAAATATATATAGTTGGCCACTTGGCCCCTGCTAAAAGTAGTTTACAAGTAAATTGGATATTCCTAGAGGAGAAATAATATGCAAAAAAATTAAGTTTTCTATACCATGAAATGATAAATAATCACATTATCGATTATACAATCCATTAGAGTTCAAAACTACCAATGAAGAACATATAATACTATATAACAACTTATCTAAAAGTAATTAGAGGCCTCCAAACATTGTCTTTGAATCCCCTGTGTAGTCGCCATATTGTCATATTGCACATGTCCTATGTAATTGTATTTCCAATCAACTCTAATTCAACTTAAAGATATGATTCATGTAGGTGTATGTGAAACCTCCATGTTTGTTTCGGTTCTTGTCCGCATCATCTATATGAGCCAGAAGCAAAAAGATGTATTTAGTCATAGCCATATCGATGTTGGAAGTATTATATATTCCATCCTGTCATAAACATTATTTGAAATGCAGTTTATATTCATGTTTAGGGGGCTAATTGTTATGTGCATGGTGTACTCCTCAGGACTTTACGTGGTATTGGTTTGGAAGGAGCTTGGCAGTTGCTAATCTAGTGTATTTCTCCATCAACCTCTTGTTTTTCTTGATCCCTCGGTTCCTTCCTCGGGCATTCGAGAGGTATTTCAATGAAAGAGACGAGATCCACAGGAAGATTTCCGAGGATAGGCACCAGACTTCTGTCAACACATCTCAATCTTCGGATAAAAAATCCGACTGATCGAATTGTACTTTTTTAAAATTATCTGGTGACATTTTTTTTTCTAGTCCTCTTGAATCTTGATAGCTTGCAACTTGCAAAGATCTTCTCGGGCGATAGTTTAGAGAACTTTGGTTACATGCATACTAATTTCTGCTTCGGAAAACAGGATAGGGTTCTTTCAAATGATTCAAGTTTTTGATGTGCTTATTCATAGAAAGTTCCCTACAGCCCATTTGAAATGTTTCTAATGTCATTTTCATAGCAGTCCTTCTCAATGGGTGTTATACCTGTTTGGTGTGGTAGCCCTTTTTCATTTATCATGTATCATTTGAAATTGTGGATGCTAGCCCCTAACTACATTAGCTTAGTAAAAGCGTCATTTAGAGTACTTAGCTGGTAAAATTTTCAGAGGTACGTACCGGTGAGATCGAATTCTGTCTATATTACTTAATTGTGATGCTTTCTAAAAATCACATAGAAATAGATTTGAAACTAATGGATTTGGAAAATATTAGAATTGATGAGGCTATCGTAATTAGCTTATCTTTGATGATTGGATGAAATAATTTATAATTTATACCTTTTCCCATCACATATATTCTTTTGCACACAATTTTTTTGCTCAAGCATTCTTATTTTTTCACTATCTATGCGAATAGAAAAGTGAAGCTCTTACAAGTTGGTATGGCCTTGTGGGATCCTTTTTGCCAACCATTTTCAATTCTGAAGACAAAAACTTCATTTTGATGATGGGGAATTTCCTTTTTCCTTTTTATTGTTTTCTTCGCGACCATTATAATTGTCCAAAATGATACGAAAGTTATTACAGCTGATTTTGAGTTCCCTCGTAATTTAATTGCATAAGCATTGACAATGCTAATTTTCTAGATGATTGTATTAGAAATTGAACTTAACGAAACCCCCAAAAGAAAGTTTTAACTTTAATAAGTAGATGTGCACTTGAAAAAGGAAAATAAAAACTATAAATTCTAAGTTTAGGATGTTTTTTTACATTAAAACTGATTTGTTTATGAACATCTCCAAGTTTGGAAACTTCAAGGTTGAGGCTTGTTGTGTAGGAATATATAGATGCATATAGCGGAATTTCAGGAAACAATTTCCTAACATCTATCATAGGATCGCAAACATAATCAAACATATGAATCATTCAATAGGGATTAAATATCAAACCTTTGTAGCGTGATTTCCCATGTTGTATGCAAGCTTTGAAGATCCGGAGCCCGAAGTGTTGCCTCCTCTAATCGATCCACGAGCACCGGTTGAACACCAACGTTTGCTAGAACGGAAGAGAAGAAAATCTCTTGCTTTTGATGGTATAGGCGCCGGTTTAGGGAATAGATCTAGGGTTTCTCTTTCTCTCTCTAGTGAAAAGAAACTGACTAATCAATCGATCACCTAAACCCTAATATTATATCCTATATATAATAGAAGAGTCATAGGCTAGTTAGGAGAACTAATTCTCCTCCTATTCCCCTTTGGACCGGCCCAATCCTAATCCTAAATGGATTTGGATTGCTTTGTCCAACTTGTCTTCTGAATGTGTGACCTCATAGGATTAATCTATTTTAGTTATAGGCCCAATCAATATTGTCCTATTAATCATATTTATTCTCTAGCAAGTAAATACGATTACTAAAATAATTAACTTTATTATCTTCATAATAACATTCCTATTTATATTTAGTAATTGCCGGAATGTCTAAGGACATATTCCTTCAATCTCCCACTTGTCCGAAGACAAGAGCGCAATGTTAAATTCCTTAAGTCACTTAATGTCAAATTTGATAACACAATGTTATTCTCAAATTTTGTTCCTTGATCGTCGAGTTCGAATCGCTCAAATAAGGATTAACTCTTTAATCCTATTCCGCATGGCCATGCAATTTTCCAGTTCTCGCTCATCAAGAGGCCCAGACACCATTCCTATTTAATAGGAGGACTTATCCACTCTTGTATGACCATAACTCCCACTCAATTCTTAGCCCACCTGATCACTGCCTTTATAACCTCCTTTTACGGCGCGGCGTTTAACAGTGTCAAAGTTAAACTAATTATATTGTGGTTATTAAGACATACTCATGTCTAAGGAATCCACTAAATATAGTAGTTCGATTCTACTTTTAGAATCTATTTAGGTCAAGTCTCAATGTATCAACTATACATCCATATAATCAATTAGACATCTCTATGTCTCCATAGCCCATGGAACTGCGCTATCAATTAATTATATACTAGCCTTTTAACTAAATCACTTATGTCCAATTTAGTGATTTAGACTAGGGACTTTAAATAAATTGTGATTTCCGTTCACTTTATTGGGTTCCATTATCAAAACGTTTTCGATAATCCTATTTGAAAACACAAATTATTTGGATATTTTATTTAATACTAAACCAAGTGATTAAATAAGAAACGAATTTTTATTGATAAACATTCAAAGCATAATAAATGTCTTTACAATTGTAAACAACCTAAAGCCATTCTCCCATATGCTTAAGCCCCATAGACCTAGTATGACACTCATGCTTAGGTTGAGCAAGCGGTTTAGTCAGAGGATATGCTATATTATCCTCAGTATGAACCTTGCTTACATATGTGTATCCAGTAACAACTAACTCCTCATCTCCACCGTATACCAAAAATTATCCTTAGTCCTTCGCAAGTACTTAAGGATGTTTTTTGCTCGCAATCCGGTGCGCATCTCCCTGGATTTTGGCCGGTATCTGCTGCCTATACTCAAAGCATATGCAACATCCAGGTCGAGTGCATATCATGGCATACATAATGGATCCTCTGCGAAGCATAGGGAACATTACTCATACGCTTGACCTCATCGGGACTCGAAGGACACCGAGTCTTGCCAAGTGTTATGCCATGTTGCATGGGAATGAAACCTCTCTTGGAGTTTTCCGGCTTGAACCTTGCAAGAACCTTATCAATATAAGTCTCTTGACTAAGTCCAATCGGCCTTTTTCGACCTATCTCTATAGATCTTTATTCCCAATATGTACTCAGCCCTCTCCTAGGTCTTTCATAGAGAAACAATTTTTAAGCCATTCCTCGATCGACTCAAGCATGGTCTTATCATTTCCTATGAGAAGTATGTCATCCACATACAAGACCGGAAAAGTAATACTACTCCCACTTAACTTCTTGTAAACACAAGATTCCTCTTCATTTCTGAGAAAGCCAAATTTCTTGACTGCCTCATCAAATCTGAGGTTCCAACTCCTTGATGCTTGCTTTAGTCCATAAATGGACTTCTTAAGCTTGCATACCCTCCCCTGGATTTTCTAGATCTTCAAAACCTTGAGGTTGTGTCATGTACACATCCTCTTTCAAGAACCCATTCAAGAAAGCGGTTTTGACATCCATCCGCCTTATTTCATAGTCATGAAAGGCGGCCAATCGCAAGGATTATCCTAATGGACTTCGAAGCATGGCTCTCGTGAGAAGGTTTCATCATAGTCAATACCATGAATTTGTTTGAAACCTTTCGCCACCAACCTTGCTTTGAAAACACTAATGTTTCCATCCTTGTCTGTTTTCAACTTGAAAATCCATTTGCATCCAATGGGTTTTACTCCATCAGGCAAATCAACCAAGTCCCATACTTGATTTTCAGACATGGAATCCATTTCAGATTTCATGGCCTCGAAGCCATCTTTCGGAGTCTTGACTATCCAAAGCATCTTTGTAGCTAGTAGGCTCTTCGATTCTAAAATCGTTATTTCAGAACTTTCAGTCAAAAGGAAATCAATATATCTCTTTGACGGAATAATGGTCCTACTAGACCTACGTTGGGGAACAACAGAAGAAGTTTCTACCTCACTAGGTTGAGTGACTTCACATGGAGTATCTCCAAGTGGGACGGTAGGAGGTACGTGAATTGCATGCACCACCTCCTGAGCATTTTCATGCCGGGCCGCCTCTGATGAGGTGTTAACCTCATCCATTTGTTGCTCATCTCGAACTTCTTCGAGATATACATTTCTCCCACTTGTTTTTCTGGAAATAAACTCCTTTTCCAGAAAGACACCATTACGAGCAACAAACACTTTGTTTTCGCTTTGGTTGTAGAAGTAGTATCCCTTAGTCTCTTTTAGGTAACCCACAAAAAGACATTTATCGGATTTGGGTGAAAGCTTATCAGAAAGTAAACGTTTTACATAGGCTTCACAACCCCATATCCTTAGAAAAGACAATTTTGGAACGTTTCCAGTCCACATTTCATATGGTGTCTTTTCCACTGCTTTGGATGGTGCTCTGTTAAGTGTGAATGCCGCTGTTTCAAGCGCAAATCCCCAGAATGACATAGGAAGATCAGCAAGACTCATCATGGATCGAACCATATCAAGTAGAGTTCGATTCCTTCTTTCAGAAACGCCATTTAACTGTGGTGTTCCTGGCGGAGTCCATTGTGAAAGTATTCCACAATCCTTCAAATGATCACCAAATTCTTGAGATAAATATTCACCACCACGATCGGATCGTAATGCCTTAATTTTCTTCCCAAGTTGGTTTTGTACTTCATTTTGGAATTCCTTAAATTTTTCAAAGGATTCCGACTTATGCCGCATGAGGTAAACATATCCAAATCTGCTCACATCATCGGTAAAAGTAATGAAGTAACTGTACCCTCCCCTAGCCAACATACTCATAGGTCCACACACATCCGTATGTATGAGGGCTAAAAGGTCATTGGCCCTTTCACTTGAACTTGTGAAAGGAGACTTTGTCATTTTCCCCATCAAGCAAAATTCACAAGTATCAAATGATTCGAAATCAAATGATTTGAGATTTCCATCTTTATGAAGTTTCTCAATGCGCTTTGAGCTTATGTGGCCTAATCGACAATGCCATAGGTATGTAGGGTTTGAATCATTTGCTTTATGCTTCTTGCTGTCTATGTTATAGATATGGGTTTCTAAGTCTAGTACATATAAACCATTTGATAACTTAGCGGAGACATAGAGCAAATCATTCAAATACGCAGAACAACAATTGTTCTTTATTGTAAATGAATAACCTTCGGAATCCAAAACAGGAGTCGAAATAATGTTCTTTGTGATAGCAGGAACATAATAACAATTATTAAGTTCTAAAACTAATCCTGAAGGTAAAAGTAGACTATATACTCCCACTGCCAATGTAGCAACTCGTGCTCCATTGCCAACGCGAAGATCTACTTCTCCCTTTCCCAATGTTCTACTTCTTTTGAGGCCTTGCATATTACAAATAATGTGCGAACCACAAGCGGTATCAAATACCCAAGAAGCAGAAGTTGCTAAGTTAACTTCTATAACATACATATCTGAACTAGAAACTCCTTTCTTTTGATCCTTCAGATACTTGGGGCAACTACTTTTCCAATGACCAACCTTGTTACAGATGTAACAATAGTGCTCATCAGCAACTTTTGGTTTTGGTGTAGTCTTTTGCTTTTCAGAAGTTTCAGACTTAGCAACTTGTTTGCTTTCGTCCTTCTTAATAGCAATCCCAATCCTAGTGAGTGATTGCCCTTTACTAACCATAAGAACATCCTCATATTCTTTTCTAGGCTGGTTAGGGATGTTTCGCTCATTCTGAGTTAGCCTTTCATGCATCTCTTGCATCGTTGCTTCCTCCCCTTGCATGTGAAAAGCGTTGAACTTATCAGTTCTGAGAACGATTCTCATTTCCCTTTCACTTGCAATGAAACGTTCAGCATTCATTTTGTCCTTCGAAAGGACGGAGCGCAAATTACAAGTAGAATTGTTGGTGTTGATATTGTTGTTACTAGACATAATTACTACAACAAATAATAAAGCAAGATTCAATCAATGTTTATCAAAAAAGCAATAATTAAACAAATTTTAATTACTACTACCCTTTATTCAAAATGAAAGTCCCCTATTGAATAAAGAAATAACCAAGATCCCCTCCTACTACAATCAAACGGACTTTGGCCCTGCCTTCAATTTATAGTAGTTGAGGTAAGTAAACACTTTACTAATTATAACTAATTATAATTCTTGGTAGACAGGTTAACAACTCCTTGTTTACTCCTATCTCTTAGCTTCAAAACCCAAAACTTTGTCTTTTGATGATTTTGTTGAGTTAAACCAAACATTAACATGTAAGTTTCAAAAACCTACCCTACTATCCCCGGAACTATGAGCAACACCCTGCTTTGGCAGAACCTATTACTCATGATCTAAGGCTTTATAGGTGTTGTTTGGAAAAGCAATCAAAACTCAATATTACTTGTGGGGACCTAAGTTTACTAATATGGTCAATTAATAGTGAACACATGAATCAATTAACCACAAACAAACTTAGAAGCAAGCATTTAAACAAAATAAATGCAAGAAAATTATAAAAGTTATAATTAAAATGATCTAGTATGGCCCCTATACTTAGGAAAATAACTAATCTTCATGAATCCTCCCTTGAATCTCCATGGATCACCATCCTTGAAACTCCTTGGATCCTCATGCTTTGATTACATAATTTGAATTAAATAAATAACTAAAATTTAAAGTTACAAAAATACAAACGATTCACAAATCGTATTTAATTTACATTCAAATATAACGATTCGCAGATCGTAATTACTATCCTAATTTGGGCCATACTAGTCATAATATGCAAAATATAATATCACATATATTATATTAAACATCCACGCATTTATAATATCAAAATAAAATAAACACAAACGATTTACTTATTAACAATTAATAAGCAAATAAAACTTTCCATAATAATCATAAAACTTAACAATTTTAAGCTAGTAATTATTTAGGAAACTTTATTATTTTAATTCAAGTACTCATTTAAACATGGCAATAATCATTATTATTCACAAATTTGCAAAATAGGAAACTTTTGGATTTATGCTCAACTTAGGAAAATCAGATTTTCCATAAAACAATTTTTTTTTTTTTAATTTTAAAATAAACGTTGACCTGTTGACCAGCAGCTCAAGGCTGCCAGTCAACAGCCAACCACCACACGCACAATACCACAGACACATCCACCACAACACCAGTCGCCAGCCAGCAGGAAAACCAAGACCGCCGACCAGCATCCAGTCGTAACGCGCATCACCAGCCTCGCCGGCCAGCCACCCGACAATAGACGCCGGCAGCAAAACTGCCAACGCCCGCCAGCAAGCATGACCGCTCGCGTCGACCACCCCAGCCAGCAAGGCCGACAGCTCGCGCCACCTCTGCCTCTACACTCGCCGACCCAAAACCACCCTCCACCGTGGCTCCACCGATGCTGGTGGTGCCACCCAGCCTTGATGGGCAACCCTTTTGAATTTTGTAACAATTTACAAAATTGCCATTAAATCTTTAACAAACAATTTATTTAAAGATTTAGGATTTTAATTAGATCTTGATAATTCGAAAATTATGGCAAAAAATTTTAAATCACTTAACAAACTCAAACAAAATTTTAGATTTGTTAAGATTAGATTTTCAATGCTTAATCTATATTAAACATTAAATCTAACAAAAAATTCAAAATTTGGGCAAAAATCAAATTATATCCAAAAAATTCAGAAAATTAACAATTAAATTCCAAAAAATTCGAAAATAATTTTTAGGGTGATCTACTGAATTATCTTAACAAATAAAATCAAATATCTTAATTGTTATCCTTAAATTATATGAATAATCAAATTAAACATAAAATTTAACCAAAATCCATAAATAATATGATAAAATTCGAAAATTAGTGGGAAAAATAATCAAATTATTTTCAGCCATCATATTATTCTAGATCTATGTGGGTGATGAACATTAGATTTATTTAACAAATTAAAAATCAAATCTTTAATTGTTAACAAATTATTTCAATGATTAATCGAATTAAACATAAATAATTTTAAATCTAACAAAAAAATTTATAAAAATCCGAAAATTTGGAGTGAAATAACCAATTTATTTCGTCCATAATATAAAAAAATCGGAACTTTATAAAATTATTTGAGCATAAATCACAATTAAATCAATTATTTACAATTTCCAATAAATTAATATCAAATATCAATTATGCAAATTCAAGCCATAAATAAATCCTCCCTTAATTGAATAAAAATAATAACTTTGCATACAATTATATGATCATATGAATATTATGAATTAGGCAAAACTGATACCACTGTAGGAATATATAGATGCATATAGCGGAATTTCAGGAAACAATTTCCTAACATCTATCATAGGATCGCAAACATAATCAAACATATGAATCATTCAATAGGGATTAAATATCAAACCTTTGTAGCGTGATTTCCCTGTTGTATGCAAGCTTTGAAGATCCGAGAGCCCCAAGTGTTGCTCCTCTAATCAGTCCACGAGCACCAGTTGAACACCAACGTTTGCTAGAACGGAAGAGAAGAAAATCTCTTGCTTTTGATGGTATAGGCGCCGGTTTAGGGAATAGATCTAGGGTTTCTCTTTCTCTCTCTAGTGAAAAGAAACTGACTAATCAATCGATCACCTAAACCCTAATATTATATCCTATATATAATAGAAGAGTCATAGGCTAGTTAGGAGAACTAATTCTCCTCCTATTCCCCTTTGGACCGGCCCAATCCTAATCCTAAATGGATTTGGATTGCTTTGTCCAACTTGTGCTACAATGTGTGACCTCATAGGATTAATCTATTTTAGTTATAGGCCCAATCAATATTGTCCTATTAATCATATTTATTCTCTAGCAAGTAAATACGATTACTAAAATAATTAACTTTATTATCTTCATAATAACATTCCTATTTATATTTAGTAATTGCCGGAATGTCTAAGGACATATTCCTTCATGTTGGGCCTCTGGGTGAGTGACCTTGTGCGAGGGCAGCTCATAGATAATTCTTCTTACCATGGGTTCCGAAAGAGGGCCCCCAAAAAAAGAAAAATGTAACTAGCACCATAAAAATATTCCTACAAACTGTAATCATGTAAAAAAAAATCAATGGCTCAATAACTATACAAGGTAGAGTTTGAGCAATATCAGATAAATCCCCCTATTTTTTCTCATCAAAATCCACCCCCTAATATTTTCCTTCCAATAATATGAACCCTTGATCTTAAAATGTATAGTTCAGATACAACTCTACCTTGTAGAGTTTTATTAAAACTCTAGAGGATCCGGACTCCCTGTTTGGTTCACTGCAATTTTGTAATCTACCAAGAAGGGTAATAATAGTAGAAGGCAAAATTTAAGACGAAAAGATCTGATAAAATCTAAACGTTGCTACCATGTAAGATTATTTAGTAATTCGACATAAAAATTAACATAAATATTCAGATTAAAAATACAAAACGAAATTTAACAAATTAAAAAAACTAGCTCAAATTTCCCCAAAATTAATGATTCTAATGTTTCAACATCAACAAAATTAAAGATTGTAGATAGAAACTTAACACGAGAGATAACGAGAGAAGCGAGAAAGATGGAGTTGCGAGCGTGGAGAGATGAAAGCAGAAGATAAGAGAGAGATGGAGAATGTCGGCTTAGTTGAGTTTTTTTAATTAGGGTTATGATTCCTCTTTTGTTACTCCACATAAACGACTGGTGACAGATGAGGGGAATGGGTTAACAAAAGAAACGGATTGGGTTTCCGTTCCGGCCCAACCAAACAATTTATAACGGATTCATTAAATCCATTCCGTTTTTGGGCCTGTTTATGCACCAACCAAACATGGGCTTAGAGTACAATATAAGGAGTTCTAAAGTCTGAATGCCAACCATTAAGAAGTTAAGCATTTATCTCGATCCTAAACTGGTACTCCCGTCATTTCAAAAAACAAAGGACTCACGCTTTATAAAAATTTGCTTTTCCCACAACACTTTCTTATAATTGGACGACAAACAAATACTAATAGATTTGTGTTGTAAAATATTGTTTTCTTATTATTTTTAATCAATGTGAATAGAGAGTAAATAACGGTAAAGTTTGACCATAATATCGTGCGTGCTTTATATTTTTAAAAGGAGGGAGTATAGTTTGAGAAAATATTTTCAACTTGTTAGCTTTAAAACTGTATTTTTTGGACTTGCATATCATCATGGGTTCCGTCAAATCTCAATCATCATTATTAAGGTTGTGGTTGAATAATTTTCTATGGAAATTCCTAATTATGTCCGACAGTAGATCTCATTTAGAACTGATAGCACTCATTAGCATCCCTAATTAAAATCTATCAAATCCAACTCCCATATCTGGAATAAATTCTATAGAATTCGCTTATTTAGATAAGCTCGCAATTAGAATTAGAACTATACTATTCGCCACATAATGCAACCAAAAGTCGGTAAATAACTAATTTTTTCAAACGAATAATCAAAGAAAGAATAGCATTAAAAATGTTTGTCTGGTCGGTTGCACACTTTGCACTTATCCTCTTGGATAGAGTCAAATCTTCTTGTTGTTTTCTATCAACTTTCCTTTCTATTTTCTTCTTATTTCTTAGAAAAGTTCTTAAACACAACGAAGGTTGTTTACAACGGTGGTAGAAACTAGAAATGTAATGTTCTAAAATGAATTACGTTTCCTAATTTTTTTTCAAATGAGATGTACTAAAGGGTTTGCACAAACTTGAGGAAGAAGGAGAGAGGGGGTTTAAAGTGACATATAACCCATTTAATAAATAAAATAAATGTGGATACCATTTAGCTTATTTGGTAAAGTCTTGTAAGGGTGGTACCCGAGACCTAGGATCGAATCCCGTTTACATCACTGCGCTTAGTCGCTCATCTACACCAAAAAATAAAATAATCAAGCTAATTACCCACCCTAACCTTCTTCTCCATCTCAACGACCCCTGCAAATTAGAGGTGATCAAATGGTGGGATGGGTTCAGGAAGGACTGGTATAATCTATGCAATAAAGTTTCTCAAATCTCAGTTGTAATATGTGAAATTCCTCCACTTTTGTTATAAACATCAAATATTACTCCATCATTCTCTATTTACTTGCTATATTTTTTGTAATAAATGTATCTATTTATTAGTTATTTCCTTAGCTGGCCTGATAGCCAAGACCTACATAAAACTACTCATATTTCTGTTTATATTTATTTTTTTCCCTACCTTTTAACCTTTAATTTTTGTAATATTTTGAAAAATTTATGATTCCTAGGTGTACCAAACATGCAAATATTCTCTCCTAAAATGTTATGTTAAAAACAAATATAGCAAGCAATTAGACACGAGGGTGTAGAATTTAGGAATTGAGAAGCTCTCTACTCATGAGAACTTAAGGCTCTGGTTGGTTGGATGTAAAACATTTTCAGTGTAAAATGATTTTCATGGAAAACAATTTACAATGGAAAACACAATTCCAAAATTAGTTTTCCGATGTTTGGTTCCATGTAAGAAAAAAAATGAAACGAAAAGAAAATAAAAGGGAAAATAAGGAGGTAGTGAGAGGAGTGTGCATGAGAGATAAGGAAAAAGAAAGAAAAGAGTTTTCCCTTCATTTTGAAGGAAAAATGATTTTCCATCATTTAGAGAGTAATTTTACCCTTAGGGAAAATGGTTTTACACACTTTTGCAAACCAAACAATGTAAAATTGAAAATAGAAAAAAACAGTTTTCCAGGAAAATGTTTTACGCCCTACCAAAAGGAGCCCAAAAGATGCGATGAAGAATAATTAGAGGTTCAAGGGTACCCTCGAAGCCTACGCGTTTATGTAACTTGAGGCTTGAGTCCCAAGGGCCAAGACCCAGAGGATAGTATGTACTATGTAGTGTTAGTGTATTTTAGGCCGCTCATTATATTATTTCATGGACGGTTGCAATTTGCTAGTTGGCCAATGTTTTTGAGGCAAGAATGGACCACCTCAAATGTTGTAGTACTATTGTTCATATATTCGCCTTACGTTGGTAGAATGTAAGGTAGTTTATTGCATTGCCATCCTGTGATGTTATGCCATCTCCATTTGTTTGATTAAGGTAGCGTTTGTCTGTCAAGGACTCAAGGTGGCACATAGATTTTGCTCTATATTGCGTGATAGTTGTAGACTTATAGGTCAATTGTGCGACTTGTAGTTTTCATTAGATGTAAAATTGGGAGTTTTAGGACATATAAGCACCTAATTAAAGCATTCTAATCTCATCTTTTCTCTTTAGCATGGAGCATGAGTATAACAATGATTTTTCAAAATGAATATCATAACACAAGTGTTATCTGGCGAAAATCACAATTTTAACGCGTATCTGACTGTATTTGATTACAACTGTTTCATATACACTTTTGTTTAAAATTAGGATTGGAACACAGATTAAACTGGATCTTATCCCAATAGTATCATACTAGTTTTTGTTAAAAATAGGATTGAAATACATATCTTACTAGATTCTAACCGCGTCAATGAGTCAATTCCGGTAACTTTAACACATGATTTTTAACTTGTTAAATTTGACGGTTATATAAATGTAGAATCTTTTAATTAGCAATATTTGGGATTGTTGAAGCATGAAGGTAACTCATCGAATTTCTTACTAGTCCTAGTCCTAGGAGTTGGTAGATTATGTATATACTTCTTTTGAGCAGTGTGGTTAATAGATTAAGGTAAGACTTAAAAGCTGCATGTCATGGATGGCATTAGTCGCCCCAAAAGCATAGCTGGGCAGCAGCGTGGGTTGGGCGCCCTGCGGCCTGCGCTGGCCCAACGGTGGCTTAAAATACTCTGGTGGGCCAAACGAGCTTCAAATGGGCTCAAATTTGGGGGTCCACCATATTTTGGGCTAATAAAGATAATGGTCGAGCCAGATTTTGGATTTGAGACCCAGAATCAGGTGATGGTGCACGACCATATTTCGGGAATGCATGGAAGCTTCTAGAAGGGTCTAGCAAGGTCTTGGAGGTGAGCTTCTAGGCTAGGGACTTTTAGAATGTATCTAGAGTTTTCCTTGCTGTACATAGACATTGTAGAGTGTCTAGATTGTTCTAGGGCAGCAATGTGTAAAACCCTCCAATTGAGGAGGTGCAGAATGTTCTAGAACTAGGGGAAAGGTAGGAAGGAGGCCTATAAATAGGCATCCCTATTCATTTGTACATATCAACCAACACTTGTATTCTCTCTCAAGCAATTTATGAGCTTTCTCTTTAACTCTTTCTTGCTTACTTACTTTGCCAAGCCATCTTCCATACTTAGCCAATTTCGCAGCACACTTAGCCTAGCCAAGCTAGCCTAGCTAAGCAATCGGGTGCCTTGACTTGCCTTCCGACGGGACTGTGAAGCAAGTAGGCCACGTATAGCGACTAGGGAAGAGTCGGTACGGGACATGCAGGTCATTTGTGCAACTTATAGTTCCGTTTGATGTATGTAGGTCAAGACATAAAAACACCTAATTACAGCATTTTAATCTCATCTTCTTTTTTTATTAATAACTAGTTGTTGACCCGGGCGATGCTCCAGGTTATTTACCAATGTGAATTTGAAGTGTTAAATCAAACACTTGAGAGGAGTGGAAAAAAAAAGTTACAGGCTTGTATTGTGCTCATGAAATAATCTTCCAGTTTCTTTTAAATTTTCTACATAGTAAATTATAATATAAATTATTGATCAATATAACCATCGACTTCAAGAGAGTACATATATATAAAAATATATAATTAATTACAAATATTATAATTCAATCTTATTTTTGAAATTTAGGTTAATGTGTCAGAATATAACCGGATGCAATTAAATAGTGTAGTGGTGTTAATTAGGGAGGTTATAAAAATTAAGAGTTTTTTTGATAATTTAAGAGTACTGAAAAGTAGGACAGACTATTATTAGCATTAGATTAATGAGTACTAATATATATATTTATACTTAATTGTTTTAAAAAGAGAATTATTATCTTGTCTTTAAATAATTTTGTTTCCTACAAAGTCCATGTAGGCGGCAAGTTCAAAAGAAATTTAAGCTGTCCATATAGGCGATTTTAAGAAAGGAAAAAAATAACTTAAAATAATAAGTCATTGCCCTCCATGAAAGGAAGAGTAGCAGTTGTACGTACTTTTTACTTCTATAAGAATGTTGGGTTTGATGAGTCACCCGAGTGTGTATTAGATGGTTGGTCTAGGTTTTTAATGGGTATGGAGCAAGCAAGTGAAGGATGGACTATTAGTAGTAGTAGTAGTATTGCACTTTTGCTCGAGCAATGTTGGGGGCCACATGAGCTACCAAGTATTTGGGCCATAACTTTTGAGTTAATTGAATGTAAATGTTGAGTCTCCTCAATAATTGTGGGGATATTGTGTGGGATGTAAGTTATCATATCTTAGAATATTTTTCTTAGATGTATGTTATATATATGTTTTCCCCCCAATGAAAACCAAAAAAAGATGGTAGAATAGTTGGATAGTGTGTTATTATTTAAAATAGGAGGTTGCGTGTTCGAGTCTTTACCCATACATTTTTGTTGATTACTTTGTCTCATTTGTTTGCAAGGAGGGGAGGAGTACATGTGGCAGTATGACTTTTGTTTGCTTTGGTTTTTAGATATATATATAGATGAGCATAGTAAACCAAAGTGACATACGATCAGATTTATAAAGAACTTTTAGAAATTACTCCCTCTGTCCCAATTTATAGTGATTGTTTCTCATTTTACACAGCAATTAAGGAACTTATAAGTGCTTTAAATATTTATAGTATTTGCATTGGAAAGATAAATATTTGGATTCGAAAGTACAAATATTAAATGTGGCTACAACTTTTGATGTAAAAATGATGACAATTATTAATTCCGGACCATGTAGCTACAACTTTCCATGTAAAAATGAGCATAAAACAATAATAAATTACCATTTCAAATATAGAAAGATGAGAAACAAGAACATTTTGGTACATTCAAAATGGAATATAATTATACAAGTACTATAAATTGAGACGGAGAGAGTACACTTTTAATGCATAACTTACTGAATTTCATTGAAACAATTACCTACACATATTTCTTGAAAAACAAAAATAGGATACAAAAACACATGATTGAGCATTATAATGTCATCTTCGCTCCTTAATCTTAATTAGAAAAAAGCAAGTCATGAGATAAGATCGAAATTTATGATAAAAGTACTTTTTTGTTTGGCAAAAATCACAACTTTAACTCGTATCAAATTGGATTCGATTCGTGAAGTTTAACAAACATTTTTATTCAAATTCAGAATTGTAACATACTTTCTTGATTTTTTTTACTTCTACCATCTTCTATTTCACCATTAGTCGACAAATAACTTTGAACATTAATATCTTTAATTTAGTATAAGAAATAATTATAAAAATTAATATTTTGAAAAAATATATATAGACAACTCTAACAAAATCACACATGAGTATATTTTTCTTTACATATTAATAACACAAGATCATCAAAGTGAAATTTGTGAATAGTGTAAAAAGTTAAAATGGTAAGATATCTCACTGGATTTGATTCTAATTGTGTCATACATGTTTTTCTATCAAAAACTACGACCATAACGCATATGGTTCCGAATCCAATCTCAGCGGTTTATAAATGTAAAATCTTCTCATATGTACTTTTTTTTCCTAGGATCGTTGAAGCGCTAAGGTAAGTCATATCAACACTAGTAACGAACATAGTCCAAGTGAGTTCAAGACTTAAATTGAATAACCAAATTTGTAACTTTATTATTTTTTCTAAATTAACCACTGTATGAACAAGTCAGATTATCTGATACAAGAATCGCCCACTCCTAAATCCTATATCGTTCTCTTATTATACTTCATCTGTTTTTTTAGATATAATATTTGACTTTTTAATGAGTTGATTAAAATAATCAAATACTGCATTAATATTCATCAAAAAGAACTACTCTTGCGATCTCCAAAATATCTAGACTAGAGTCATTCATTATCTCAGATAACCCTGACCTATAGGTCTTTTTCCAATATAACCCTGACTTTGGCAGACATGTCTCCGATAACCCTTAACTTGGTTTTTGTCATTAAATTGGACGGAATTAAAGACGGCGTTAAGTACTCCCTAATTTTGTTTGACTTTTGCTAAATTCATCTCTTTCTCTCTCTTGTTCTTCATCTCTTCTCAATCCCATCATTCTCTTATTTTTTTTCTCAATCAATTCTCCACATTAAAACTTTAATCCAAAACATAACAAAACAAAACAAAACAAAAAGCCACAAAATCAAATTCACCCCTTTATAGTTACATCATACTCCGTCGGTCCACCGCATGAGATCGGCTCAGTTATGCCTAATCGTTGCCCATGATAACGGAAGTTGGCTCCATAACCAGCCATTTTTATAGCTCAATCTATAGTATAATCTTTACTATTTTTCTCTAACAAAATTCTCTTTCTTTTCACCTCAGCTAAAATTTTATTACTTATCAAAAATAAATATTCCCTCTTTTCTATTTATTTCATAATCCACTTTGTTTTTCCGTTTCTTCTTTTTTTTCCTTTTTTTTTTTTTCAGAATATAATCCTTTGAATATGAATATAATCAACAACTCAGATAATTGAATAAAAGTAATTAAGGGGAAAAAAACTAAGAAATAAAGAAGAAGAAGGAGCAAAAATCTGTTAATGTGTAGTATAGGGATACAAGATACAATCAATCGAATAACCAAACAAACTACTACTACAACAAAATCGAAGCCTGAATTGAGCTAAAAATGAGCGAAAATCTAATACAAAAGCAAAACCCTAAATCCATGAAATTGTAAATTTGAAACAACAAAAATTAAGAATTTTAGGCGAAATGGAAACCCTAACACACAGATCGACGAGCAGATTACAGATAGAAATCTTGAGCTTCGTGCTGCTTCAAATCTCGAATTCAATTTCTGTAAACAGCCATGCGAAAGTCGAAAATTCTCTCTCCTCAATTTTCTGATAGGAGGGAGGAAGGCGAAGAACGATAAGAAAAAAGGGGTGGAAATAACTTGAAAAGGCTGATTCATGATTTTATTGCAGAATTTGTTGATGTATTGATCATCGTTTTTGTGAATTGGTACTGAACTTAGAATCGCGGTTTTACAGTACTTGGAAGATGTGGGTTTGTATGAGAGTTAGGAAGAAGCTGTCATTGGTGCTTTTTCTTTGATTAAAGTTTTAATGTGGAGAATTGATTGAGAAAAAAATTAAGAGAATAATGGGCTTTAGAAGAGATGAAGAACAAGAGAGAGAAAGAGATGAATTTAGCAAAAGTCAAACAAAATTAGGGAGTACTTAACGCCGTCTCTACTTCCGTCCAATTTAATGACAAAAACCAAGTTTAGGATTATCGGAGACAGGCCTACCAAAGTCAGGGTTATATTGGAAAAAGGCTTATAAGTCATGGTTATCTGAAATAATATCCCAAAAAAGTTCCCTCCCCTTCACCAAAATCTCCACAATTCTTTTTTCTTTCTCCTTTATTTTTCCTTACTCTCCAAGGCAAACCAAAACAAATGCCTCCAAACTCCAAAGTAAAAATAAAAAACTAAAGCAAAGAAACCCTACCCATTTCATCATCCCCTTTGTCCTTAGCCCCCCTCTATCTATCTTCTCCATTCCATCAAATTTCCTCCTTTTACTATACTTCTTCTCTTCATTCTCTCCCACCTTTTTTTTTAAAAAAAACCTTAAAAATCCTCCATAACAATGAAGCTCAATAAAAGCAAAAACAAAGGCAAAGTTCATCCTTCTCCAGTTCCTCCTCCTTGTTGTTCAAGCAATGATAATGACCCAATCTCATCTTTAAACCACCTTCTTCCTACTGCAATTCTTACTCTAATCTCCATTCTCTCTCTTCAAGACCGTGAAGCTCTTACTTATATGATAACTCACTCTTTAAAATCTTCCAATAATCTTAACTACCCAAAGAAAAAATCCAACAAAAGAAATTATAATTACATCCCATCAAACACTTCTTCTCATACATCTCCTAGTTTTGATTGTTGTTGTTTTGATTGTTTCTCTCATTTTTGGAATAGATGGGATTCTTCACCTCATAGTGAGCTTATTCATCAAGCCATTGAAGCTTTTGAAGAACATCTTTCTTCAACTGAGATTAAGAAGAAGAAGAACAACAAAAGTAGTCATAATAGTAGTAAGAGGAGAGAGAATAATAATAAGATGGGGTGTTCTAGTGCTGTTGCTGACGTGGAGGAGAGAGATTCTTTAAGTGGGTCCCCTTTGGTACCGGTGCAGGAGGTTGTGGGTGATGAGGTGGTGGAGGTGAGTGTGGTTTTGGATGACGTGGAGGAGAGAGAAAATGATAAGGAGGAGGTGGAGTCGCCGGTTGCCGGTGATGGTGATGGTGGTGATGATGAAGAGGAGGAGAGAGAAAGTGGGACCCAGAAGAAGATGTTGCAGCAACAACAGCATAAAGGGTTGGCAAGGAAGGTACTTCCGGATTTCATTGGGTTGTTTCATTCTCGTTTGTGGAACCTTTGGGGTCCGAATGTGTGAAAATGAAAGTTGAAATTTTAAAAAAATTGAAGAAGATGAGTCAGATTATTCCCTCTTTATCATTTCTTTTGTAAGTCCTTTTTGTTTTCATTAAATTTCTTAATCTTAAAGATGGTTTTTTTTTGTGGGGGGGAATATAGATGATGTTATTAGGAAAGGAATTTATGTGTTGTTGTTAATGGGTTTATATATACAGTGTTGTTAATGTTGGTAGTTGCAATACTCGGATGTATTATGTATACTTTCATATGCATTTGAATAGTGAAGTTTTGTCATTTTTGTTGGTAGTAATATTTGTTCTTCAAGAAGTGGAAAAAAATTTGAACTTTTTTAATCCCCATTTCTTCTTTAATGAATGTTGAGGAGCTGGAGCCTGAGGCATGTCATCCTGTGGATTAGGTGAATTTGAGATTCCTCTAAAAAAAAAGGTCTTATTACGATTAATTAGGTAAACTTATATTATCTCCGTTCTTTATTGGCGTTCAAGTTGTATACTCCATCCGGTCTTTATTAGTTTACCCGTATTCCTTTTTGGGATGTCCCTTATTAGTTTACTCATTTCTTTTGTTTTCATTTTTGGAATGTGACCACTAACTTTCCATCACACATATATTCAATTTTAATATAAAATAATAGTTTCTCTTTCTTTCTATGCCCCACAAGGCCACAACATTGTTTCTCCTAAAACTCTGTGCAAAAGAAACGGGTAAACTAATAAAGACCTTATTAGTTTACTCATTTTTTTTGTTTTCATTTTTGAAATGTGACCACTAACTTTCCATCACACACATATTCAATTTTAATATAAAATAATAGTTTCTCTTTCTTTCTATGCTCCACAACATTATTTCTCCTAAAACTCTCTGCAAAAGAAACGGATAAACTAATAAAGAGGGAGTATTTGTCAATGCATATCTTTGATTGTTAATATGTATAATTATGTATAGAGTAGTATAGAGTTACAAAATTTTGATAGTATTATGTTTTTCTTATTTATTAGGAAAATTTAGAAGATTTTATGTAATTCTAAATAGTGTTAAGATTTCAAGTAGAAACCATCAACAAGGAAATATTTTCTTTTGCTTCCCTTTTAAAAAATTTGGGGCTCAGAGAAAATATTTCATGCTAGGCATAAAGAACATGCAAAATTACTAGCACTAGCTAAAAAAAGTTTTTATTTTTATTTTTAACTAAGGTGACCTTTTATTTTTCTTATATTACTAATATTGAGTTGTGAGTTTTATTTTCCCTAATTACAAGTTTTGATGGAATCTGGTTGTATCTCCTTGTCCAAATAGATTTTAAAATGATGTGTTTTGGGGTTAGGAGGTGGGTCATTTTGTAGTAATAAAGTCGGTAAAAAAAAGGTTCACTTGTGAGAAAAATTGGAGGTTCGAGGTCAGAAATGGTATTATAAATAATGTTATATTGTTAGTGATGGACTAGTAGTAGGAAATAGGAATAGCTGACCGTATTACGAAACCCCAAAAATGTGTCACGCTTTCACTCGTAGTAGAATTATGGTAGTAACCTTTATTATATTCCCGCCTAGCTTTTCTTTCCTCGAGTCTCGACTCTCGAGTGCCAAAAATTACTCGAAAAGAAAGAAAGGAGAAATGCGAATTCCCATACCATCCTTTTTTTTATTTGTTTAGTGAAGTGGGACTGTGGCCTAGCCTGCGGAGTCGTGTTTGAGAAGTATTAAAATGTTTGTAGTACGACACTGGTACAGTGCTACTGTCTACTGTAGTAGTAGTACTAACATTTATTTGGTCACTGAGATCTGCCTTTGGTTCTCTAATCTCTATTCTCTATTCTCTATTCTCTATTCTCTAGTAGGCTAGTAGCCAAATAGCCAATGCTTGGAGTCATATTCATAGAGGTGAGCAATAATGACCCGGCTTGAAACCCGGTTAAAAAATAAATGGGTTTTAGTTATGATATTTTGGCCGTGATTTAGGTCCGACCTGACTCGATTTTTGGGTAAGAAAGGCCATGAATAAGACAGTGGGCAAAGTCCGATCTGACCAATGATCACGCTAGGATGAGATTTTTATACAAGGACCAAACTCTATCAAGTAAATCCAATTCCCTCAACCTGAATCTATTTCAACTCAAATTATTAGTTATATTTTTCATTTATTAATGTTTTACTTTAAAGTGATGATACCAATTATCACTTGATTTAATGGTTAAGACTTTAGTACTTCATCCGTTATGTTTTAAATGAAACTTTGGGTGAAATGACACTATTCATTGATCAATTTTGACTCCAATTTATCGCCATTATATAAAGAAAAACATAGTCAAGTGGGATCTTGTTAGATTCGTCTCGATGCATACTGTCAAATTATAACTTTTTTATATTTTTTACGTGTACACAACTAAAGATATTAATGATTAAAGAAGCGCGTTGGGTTGCGTGAAAAAGCAAACGTTTCATTTAAAACAGAACGGAGGAAGTATATAAAATTTACGGTTTTTTCACCATATACCCCTGACTAATTTTTTTTTGCACCGTATACCCTTTCAACTTTTCAAATTCACTATATACCCCTGACGTTTCAAAAAATACATCAACATACCCTTTTGACTAACAGTGTTAGACTTCCGTTAGTCATTAGGCCCTAATCCTCCCCTAACCCTAATTAACTAACCTAAATCAAACCCTAATTCTAACCCTAACCCTAATTTAATACATTAACTTGGGCCCTAACCCTAACCACTAACTTGGGCCCTAACCCTAACCACTAATTTGGGCCCTAACCCTAAACACCCCTTACCCCACCGCACCACCACCCCGTCACCACCACCACCCGTCCCCTTCCCCCGCCGACCCCCATCCCCTTCACCCGTCACCACCACCACCCCTCCCCTTAACCCACTAACCCCCTCCCCTTCCCCTTCACCCGTCACCACCACCACCCCTCCCCTTAACCCACCGACCCCCTCCCCCTTCCCCTTCACCCGTCACCACCACCACCCCTCCCCTTAACCCTTCACCGCCACCACCCCTCCCCTTAACCCACCGACCCCCTCCCCCTCGTCACCACCACCACCCCTCCCCTACCCCCACCGACCCCCTCCCCCTCCCCGCCCTGGCTGTGCGAACCCCCTCCCTCCTCTTCCCTCGCTGCTCGAACCCCCCTCCCCTCCCCCTTCCCTGCTCGCACGAACGCCGCTCCCCGCCCCTTCCCTCAGTCGTGAACCCCCCCTCCCCACCACAACAACCCGGATGCGCGAAAATCGAGCCCCCTCCCGCCACAAAGAACCCGTATGCACGAAAATCGAACCCCCCCCTTCATGCGTTTTTTGTTCTTCTCCGGGAGTTTACAGGGGAGGGGAAATTGAGTCCGGGAGATGCGAGGGGGTGGGGGGAGGGGCTACGGGGAGTGGGGAGAGAGGGCTTCGGGGGTGGTGGGGAGGTCGGTGGAGGAGGGGCTGCGCGGGAGTGGGGAGGCGGGGCTTCTGGGGTGGGGGGGAATGGGGGTGGGCTTCTGGGGTGGTGGGGTAAGAGGGGAGTGGGTGGGGCCGGGGTAAGGGTGGGGGAGTGGGTGGGGTAAGGGGTGGAGTATTATATTAGGGATTAGGGCTAGGGTTTGGCATAGGTTTAGGGTAGTTAATTAGGGTTAGAGGGGGGATTAGGGGTTAATGACTAACGACGTTAGCCTTCCGTTAGTCAAAAAGGCATGTTGATGTATTTTTTGAAACGTGAGGGGTATATAGTGAATTTGGAAAGTTGAAAGGGTATACGGTGCAAAAAAAAATTAGTCAGGGGTATATGGTGAAAAAACCCTAAAATTTAGTAGTTAAGACTTTAGTATATAAGCTTTAGTTAAGACCTGATTATATTGCCTTTACTTTATCTTATTAAAACAATCATTAATTACTCACTTTGCCTCATAAAATTGTTTTTACTTTATTAAGGATTTATTTTTCTCCTACTCTAGTTAATTAGAAGGTACATTTATACTAAACTACCTATCTTTTTCACTTCCTTAAAAACCGTGTCTAAACTCATTGTTGCAATAGAAAAAAGAACAGAGGAAGTAGTATTTATAAGCTAAGCTTGGCCTAGTAGAAAAGATTGCACCTTCCAACCTTGAGGTTGAGGGTTCAGTCCGCTAGGGGCATTTTGGGGGGGAGGGGATCCCCTTTGAAGATGAGTTTGCATTACCATGGATATAAGGATTTCTCATTCCTTATCAAATTACAGTAAATTTCATTCCTGTTACCTTCATTTATAATCGGCTACTAAACGTACCATCAATAATTTGCCTATGCTTGAGAAGGTATGGTTACCTAACTTTGATTTTCAAGAAATATTCAGGGCAATTACTTCATAGATTAACTGACCTACCTTTAAATTGACAGATCCCTCCTTACTTCGTTAAGTACTTAAGTAGGATAAGGAATGTGTTGGGTGTTCTTATGTTTGCTGATGAGCGTACCACAAAGCAATATATACTTTCCTTTTCATGGCTGCTAGTAGAAATGAATATGACAAAATCTCCCTGATCTTTAGTGTCTTGAATGACAAACTTGGAGGAGAAATTTATGTTATGCCATTGTTTAGTTTCAACACTAAAAGCAGCATGACATATTGAGGTTCACCGAGATAAAAATATAAGACGCCATCAAAAGAAGTCACTCCCGAAGCCCAGAGTTTAAAATGTGGGTGCAAAAGTTCCCATCTTCCCTTGTGCGTAATCGGGATAGTAGGCATAGGGAGCTCCGGGCCTGATATTAATTGCTTTTTTCTTTTTAAATTGGGTTGGGTCCCCTACTAAATTCGCCACCTGGGCCTGAGCATTGTTGATATTATTGTCACTAGTTTTAGAATAGAGGAAGTATTTCTATTTTTAATACTTCTTCCGTTCCGAATTAAATGTAACAAATTCACTTTTTCATTATTCACACTTTTCATTTTGACTAAGATTTGTGATTTATACATAATGAAAAACATAGTCAAGTGGAATCTTGTTAGATTCGTCTCGTGACGTACTTTATAAAATGAAATTTTTATAATTTTTACTTATATGTAATTATAGATATTTGTGGTCAAAATAATGCCTCGACATGCGTTAAAGTGGATTTGTTGCATTTAATTCGGAACGGAGGAAGTAGTATTTTTGACCTTTGTATGAGTTATAATGTTACATATATTATTTGCTAATTAAATATACTTCCTCCGTAACATAATAAATGAAAATTATTGTGAGGTATATAATATTCAATTGTTGCAGTTATTTTGTTAGGGAGGAAGTATATATTTTTCATGTCTTACATAGTATAATAAGTTGTCTTTTCCCCTCTTCAAGAGGTTTCTCTCTGCCCTCTTTCTTCTACCACCTAGCTTTCATTTCCCTCTTCGAGAGATTTTGCTTCAGGGAGCTTGCCATGGCGCTCACCGGCGTCCGGCGAGTTCCCCTCCCATCTTGTTTTCTGGTTTTGTTTACAATATTAGTCCATCCATTGTGATGGCTATAGGCCCCTATTTGGGGTTATTTAATTCCTCCATGGTTATCATGGTGGTGTAGTTTGTTAGGTGTATTTGTGCATCTGTGTATAGATCCACACTTCAAAGTATATCTCCAGTTAGGCTCCGTTTGGTAGAGCGTAAAATATTTTCCTGCAAAACTGTTTTTCTCTGATTTCAATTTTACATTGTTGGATTTGTAAAGGAGTATAAAATCATTTTCCCTAAGAGTATTGTTTCTCTCCCAATGATGAAAAACCATTTTCCCATCAAAATGAAGGGAAACTATTTTCTTTCCTTTTCCTTATCTCTCTTGTGGACTCCTCTCACTACCTCTTTACTTTCCCTTTCATTTTCCTTTTGTTTCATCATTTTCTTACATGGAACCAAACAACGGAAAACTAATTTTGGAATTGTGTTTCCCATTGTAAATTGTTTTCCATGAAAATCATTTTACACTGAAAATATTTTACTCCCAACAAAATGAAGCCTTAGTAGAGTTTGTTCATTTACATGGTTGGGTCATAGTTTTCATTGGTTGAAGTCCAGGATTATCAAAATGATAGTATTGAAAGTTTGGATGCAGTTAACAGAGTCACATCATGAATGTTATTCTCCAAACTACATCAAAATGATAGACAATTCCATAAATTGTTGTTTGTTTCAAATGAATACAATTGAGCTACGCCGCATTGTTTTGGTCCCTGTTCATTGTAGTTTCATCAAAGACGAATTTGATTTGGTTTTGATTTGATTGTATCTTGTTTTTCTTTAATACCTATTGTACATGTCGTTTGACCTTCAATTAGTGAAATCTCTTTTTTTTAAATTAAAAAATTATTTTGAGTTTGTTATTGGTAACGGTTACATCATATATTTTGTACGGATCATGACTTGTATGGGTGTCCCCTACCATCCTCTCCTACAATGAAGTTACTACTAGAGAACTCGCTAATCCAAACAGCCAAAGATGCTAATGTCTTCGAAAGTTTCAGAAGAGCAGTGCAGTTAAGTATGAATGAGTCACTGAGACCATGAAAATTAGTTTAACACTAAACAATAGAAGTATATAGAAATTACATGCTCAAATGCATTGTACACATGGAAAATATAGTTTAGGTGTGGATAGAAATAGAACATACTGGCCGTGTTTGGTAAATGGCTTTTCCACGGGCTTTGGATTCCTATTGGCCAAATGTACCAGAAAAAAAAGTGTTTGGTTATTGGGCTTTTTGGTTTGAAAAGGTGTTCGCTTTTGATCAAAATGAAAAAGTGAGCAGTTTTTTGATCGGGCTTTTGGTTGACCCACAAACTCTCTAATAAACACCACCACCACAATTAATTTTTGCCAAACACTTTGCAGAAAACATTGGCTTAAATGTACCAACTTAAAAAGCCAATACATACAACCTAATGCCTTGCCTACCAAACAAGCCCAACTAAAATGTACCTAAAAGTCCAACAAATTAACAATGGATTCCTAAACAAATTTCCACTATCCCAATTCTAAAAGTAAATATATGATAGGTGATAGCTATTTGGCAATTAGCTAGATTTTTATTCTCCGAGTATAGTGAGGCAGTTTTTGTAAGTTGATTTTGTGTGGGTCCACAACCGTCATTATCTTTTAGCTAACTACTCTAATTTTCTCATACTTCCTCCGTTCTGTTTTAAATGAAACGTTTGCTTTTTCACGCAACCCAACGTGTTTCTTTAATCATTAATATCTTTAGTTGTGCACACGTAAAAAATATAAAAAAGTTATAATTTGATAGTATGCATCGAGGCAAATCTAACAAGATCCCACTTGACTATGCTTTTCTTTATATAATGGCGATAAATTAGAGTCAAAATTAATCAATGAATAGTATTATTTCACCTCATGTTTCATTTAAAACAGAATGGAGGAAATATTAGAGTTTTCTCCTTCAAAGTTGTTTTAGGTTTTAGCCACCCCATGTATTTATGATAATCCCAACTCCTAAGTGCAACTAAACCTTTGACATGGTTCTATTTGGGACATAACCGAGAAACACATGCTCTCAACTCAAGTCCCAAATGCATAGTGCGATCTACCTATTACTTCTCAAAAGTTGGTCCATTACTGCTTTTGATAGAGCATAGTGCGATCTGGTCACCTTAATAGTTTTAGGTCTAATAAGTTTAAACAAGTTTTAATATATAATTATGGTAAGTTTAGGAAAAATAAAGGAATGAGAATGCATCCATAATACAAGTGCACCTAATAATTCGACGTGGTTTATTTGAGACGGTATCACTACAAGTCAGATGCATCCGAAAACCAGTGACCAAAAGAGTAATATAAAGGCATAAAAGAAAGCCAGGCCCCCCCATAGGTTTTGATAAATTCTCATCAAAGACTCTATAACAGCGTAAGAAGAAAACAACAAGAAGAAAGAACATACCATAAATAGTTGTTACCTGGTTGTTTTCCACAGCGTTAGCCTGTAGGAGGTTACTTTACTGCTGCTATATGATCATTCAAGTCTGTTCAATCCCAGTGAGAATAGTAGAATACAAGGTTTTCTCTGAACAGTGAAATTGTACCAAATAATAATAATAATGATAATGGTAACGATAAGGATAATTATAATATCATCATTCAATTATACATTTGAAAAGACAAAGCAAGAAAGAAAAACCAACAGCCAAAATCCAACAATTCTCAACAAAGCTTTCAAACACATAATGCAGACTGAAGTAGTCTATGTCATCGCTTAAATCATGTACATAATGCAACAAGAACAACTCTTCAATCTCCCTTTCTTTGCTGTGGAATTTAAGAAAAACCCTATTCATTGGCATGCGAAGATTAAGAGCGTTATAGGACACATAAGAGTAAAGTGTAAAACGTTAACTACCCTTCGGAATATAAATAACAATATACTTTTCTAATGGTATGGTATCTTGTCTAATAGCAAAGTGAAAGGCCGTAAAAGAGTACACGTTAACTATCCTTAGGGGTATCAAAATGACCTTTAATGCTAAAGTCACTTATAGGACCGGTAAAAGTAAAGATTTTTCCGTTTCGAAATAAATGAAACGCTTCTTTTATGTGAGAGCTTCTGCAGATAAGCGTTTCATTTGGGCTCAAAACGGAGGAGGTATTGTAATTTAGGGTATTAAAACGTGTACTTGAGTAAGCATGTTGAGAGGTTTTTATAGTGACAATTCAGGTTTGTGCTGGGTTTTCTGACTAGTTAGGAAGAATCTTGCTAGCCATACCTGCTACACTATGGGTGACGGTATGGCGTGTGAGAGGAATACTTTCCTTGTAGTTTCTGCTATTCGACCGACTGCCTCAATTGACATTCTAGGCCAGTAATGAGGATAACGCAGTCTGAATACTTACCCATATGATGGTAGAGTTTCAACGATGCGAAGATTTACATTAGTACAGTAAAGAGACAAATAATAGTGTATCAACAATTGAATACGTTACTTTAGTGATCCTAAGGCCATGTCCCCCAAATAAGAGTTTCAACAGCAAATGCCATAAAGTGCAAAATTGCACCTAATCCAAAATGCAAGCAAAAGAAAAGAGGGAAAATATAAATGAATGGACATAAACATGCAACGTAAACTCTATAATAAACATCTTGTACTAAACAATGAATCTATCTAAAAGATCAACACACAAATATACCCCACAAGATTAACAAAAAATAAATCGCAAGCTTTCCTTATGCATTAGTTGAGACTTGAGATGTTTATGATGTGAATTATGATCAACAAAACCACAATTCATAGCTTTTGAATGGGTTTGGATCCATCAGAAACAATCAAAATAAATAATAATTTACTAATATTCATATTTTCCACCCTTTGTCTCAATAGAATTAAGCAAGCTTTTTCTCACAAACCCTGAAATTTCCAGCAACTCCATCTCATATTCTTATGATCAAGTACAACGGAGTAAAGATGGGAAGGAAACGGCATTAACTCCAAAGACCCCACGGTTGATCAAAGGGTCAATAAAGCAGTCCAAACGCATATCTTTGTGGTACATTGGACATATTTGGTGAAACTTTAGAAAGGTACATGACTATGGTGGTAATCTTGAATAGATTATGGTAGTACATTCCTGTAAGGTAGTGTTTGGAAACTCTGTATTTCATTTCAAATAATGGAATTGAAATCCGGAATTTAAAGTTCAGGATTTCAATTCCTAATCATTTGTTTTGTAAAGGGGTTTGATAGAGGAGAGAGAAATAAGGGTTTGAATATTTGATGGAGGAGAGAGAAAAGTATGGGTTTAGTAAAGGAGAGAGAAATAAATATTAGATAGAGAATGAGTGAAGTTGGGATATAGATATACTCATTGAATGGGATATGTATTGAGGAGAGAATTTCAAACGACAGCGTAATAAATAATTTCAAATTCAACTAATATAGGCTTTTGATAAGAATTTGGACAAATTCCATAATTTCAAATTCCATGCCATCCAAACAATAGATTTCATCCAAATCCAGAATTTGAAATCTTGCTATCCAAACATAGCATAAATGTATTTCGAATTATTACTACAGTGTGAGTGGTACTTCAAATCAGACGCTTGAGGTTGCTCATGTTCGATAAATTTTGGCTAATCCCTGGATCAACTTACCTCGCAAAAATATGATATAAAGACCTCTAAAAAATGGATTCTTGGTCTACTCTTCGGTGACATCCTAACTTATTTGCAGTATATTTGTTTCATGACGACATATTGAGTCCACTCTCAAAGATGAGTCTATGTCTATTCACCAATCAACGATATATACAATGTATCATGTGTGACCTACAATCTATTAACAAAATTTCTTGAAGATAAATATCATCAATCCCCACAATTTTAGCTCGGGAGATGACTCAAAAAGTGCAAGTGAATCAAAATTCAAGAAGCTGCCATATAAAAGTGCAAGTGAATCAATATGCAGTAAGACGCCATGATAGTAGGTCCAATAAGTGTGGCCAAGCTAGGTAACAAAGGCATAACAATATCTGACATACAAAAGTGGGCTCAAATAACCAGGTAAATTCCAATTTACAGGTGGAGTGACAAAAATATACCAAAATTTTGGCAATCAAGCACATAATGAAGCAAATGCAAAAACCTACCTGCAACTTCGCGTTCATATCCAATTTCCTCAAATATGATGAAGTACATGAGCTGTTGATATCATGCATCTTACCCAATTCTTATTATATCTCCATGCAAAGTTTATACTAAGCTTTAATAATTCAACCCTAAAACAAGAGCAGAACACCCAAAATATGAATCACATGAGTTTCTTTTTAGCTAATTACAGAAAACAGGAATTTGAAGGTTCTATCTCTTTATAATCGATTTTTGTGGTTAAAGCTTATTTACTTTGACACTTATTATTAGCTTCTATCAAAAAGAAATCATTAAGTAAATTTAATAAAGAACTTTCTTAGATTAATGTACAGATGATATTTTCACATTGTACTTCAAACATCTATGCCTATATAATTGGGGAATTAGTAGTCAAAGTTAGCAAATTTTGACCTCCCACATCAATTGTGACCAATTTTTGTGAAGGGGACATGTATCTTGAAGATTGGTTGAGACAAATCAGCAGTGATGCTGAATAAGAAAAGACCAAGCTCAGTATGTATGGTGACACAGCTGAATTATCAAAGAAAGAAGACATGAAGTTCAGTGCCACGAAGAATTATTGATGCAAAAATCTCATGAAGCTGAAAACTACTTGTACACCTAGCATATGTCTCTTGACAAATGATTGTTTTCTACTGTAATTCATGCTCTAATGATTAAGACAATTAGCACCAAGAAGTAAATAGAATTTAATTCCTATTGCAGTATTACACTCAATAGTGTTACCCTCTATCACACATTCCTCTAAAAACAAGAGAGGAATATTTTGGAAATCCTGGTTAATTCTTTGATTCTTTTATGTTAACACCACTCTCTGCGATATTACGATCTATGTCACTTGGATTCTTCATTCCACATTAACTAGCCATGTCGGATCCCGACACTCCGGCATGGATATGGTTAATTAACACTTCATGGGCAAAAATAATAGGAATTTTCATAAAATAGTGAAGTCAAACATTTGGACACATACTTGTATCCGGCACAAGTACCTGCACTGAGTAAGTTATGGTAAGTAGGTAACTGAAAATTCTTTCTAAGAAGTAACTTGCACACCTGGAGGCACAGACACGTGCGACGTGCATTTCGAACGTGATCATGTTTTTGCATGTATCTCAGCTCTTACGTGGGTGATTTACTGTTCCACATGCAGAATAAACTAGGTAATCAACCTTGGCAGTGAAGTTCATGTCTATTTCTAGCTCATAGTATCAACAGCATGAGGGACCCAAAGCCCACTCCCCCAGTGGTAAAATGATTCAACAATGACAAATGAGACCCAACCAGGAAGTTGTACATTTCTCCGAATCCTTCTTCTTGTCTTCTTCTTAGGTCAGAGCTAAAATCATGGATATGTGCTACCATATTAATAATGAAAAGCAACTTGTTCAGGCAACTGTAACCTTTTGTGAAGATTACTCCTTTTTTATCCTCTCTGAAGAAAAAAGAAAAGGAAACTGAAACTGATCAGACATCAGCTTGAAGACCGAAAAAATGAAGGTAAGTTCAATTTTATTTACAAAGACAAAAAAATAAATTCTGAGTGCTAAATTTTCAGTGTTTCCTGCTATGTTTTTTGTAGTTATTAACGTGGATGCATCGCAAGTTTCGACAAGGTAACGGCGAAACATTGAAGGAATGTGCCATGGGTAAGTTTCTTTTGCTATGCAACAATTTGATCCTCTTGCCATATCTCTCTTACTGCAAATTTATCAGTCTCCTTCCAGCTTGTACTAGTCTTGTCCATCAATTTTTGTGAAGCACCAACATTCCACAATACCCTCTGACATGTAGTGGTGCCAGAAGATACAGTTTGACAGTAATCTTGTGAGCAGCATAGAAAGACAACAAATGCCTCAGTTAACACAAAATACCGTCCTATTAATCCTACATGATTCAAACATGCCCCCTTAAGTCCTCAACTGTCAATACCTTTGTTTTATTTTATAATAAAGTAAGGGGAAAGATCCTAGTGGACCGGCACCTCTCACAGAGTCAACACCCAGTCTAGCTTAACAGGTCAAGCCCCTTGAGAGCAAGGATTCGTGAGGTAGGAATAAGGGAATACCCATCCCCAGGAAGCCTATAGCGAGGGAGGGCGGTTGATCCTATGACCTCGAGGTCATGAGGAATGCTCCTTACCATTCGACCAAGCATATCACAGTTTAGATTAGGCAATTCTTCAGAACACATACTGAGCTTCTTATTTCAAAATTTTACCGACTCTATTCAAATCAAATATACATACATGGGAAAGTTATTGAATTATAAAGCAGCAAAGTCTTTACCATCTTTCAGGTCAATCGTTGCTTGATGATCCTCACTTTTATCAAAAGCAAATCCAAGGGAGAATACGAAGATCATCATTTACGAGTGTGGAAACATCAAAGTTTGCAGAATACGAAAGAAAATCATCAATTGATGAGTTTCCGGAGTACTTTGAAGGTTTTCTGGCAATCGGGACTCTTGGAATGAGAGATACAATGATCTCAGAGCCCGAGACACCAACATTTGCTGTGTCATTTGAGAAATTAGCTGAAGGAGAAGCCGAAGTGACAGAAAATGAATTAGCACTCATCAATGATGAGTTAGAGAGGGAGCTTGCTGCTGAAGCTAAGGATGATGGTTACACAGATTCCTCAGGAAGAAACAGTCATGTTAGCAATGGAAGAATCAGTCATGCTAGCACCATCACTTTAAGTGGCAAGCCATTGGAAATTCCAGAAAGTACAGGAAATAATTTGATGTACTGTCCACTACAAGAATATCTGTTAGGATCAGCTGTAGATTTGCCAGAGAAGGCAACAGCACCGAAAAGGAAAACCGGACATCACTGGGTGAGCTATTTGAGAGGCACAAGGCAGAGGAAAGCTCAGATGTCAAATGCAAACGTGGGGAGAAGAGGGAAGATAGAGATGGTGATAAAACTGCTTCCATGAACCTCGTGAAAAAGATACTGACAAAAAAGAAAAATGCACTGCATGCTGCTTCTAGGAACTCAACTGCCTCAACTCGTGGAACTGCTGAATCTGCTTCAGCAGAGCCAAAACTATGCAAGGTACTTGGCTTATTTAGTGCATTAAACGTACCGAGTTCCAATACTTCAATGAAAATATATATAATAGCACAAAGGAGATTGCAGAATAGCACTTAAAATCTTATGGTTATACAATTTCACACAAGTATATTATTTAAAGAATATTTTCCTCATAAATTTTTGTTATATTGTTTTGACACTATCAAATAAAAGACTACTTGTTTTCTCTGCATCTTGATCTTAAAAGATTTGTTATACTTCCATATAATTCCGATGGTATATTTCTAGTATTTTTGTTGCTCTGAAGTTGTACTCTGTTCAACTAAGTTCAGATAACTTAAATTCAGTTGAATATAACACACCCTAAGTAACTAGTAATGTTCATCAAATCAATGGGGAAAAAGACAAAAGGCATAACTTTTTGCAACAGCTTCATTAAAAATATTTATCTTATATAACAGAAGTTGTGTCACAATGTTACTAGTACAGACTACAAAGTGGGCAAACATATAAAAGGGGTAGTGGAAAAAACTAAAGGTACCAGAAAAGTGGAGAGAAAGAAATTAAGCTCCACGAGAGGATCACTGTCATGCTAGTAAGCAACTAATGCAACAAGCCAATCAAACAAACCTGTATATGAGAAGTTGAAAACTTATATAACGCAAAGGAGTGATTGCAAAATCACATAAAAGCAGAACTAGAAGTTCATGAGTTAGAATACTTCAGCAATGAACACTTTGTCCTCTCTTGTGAGCTATGAGTATCCTTTTCCATTCTAATACCACTCCTTAATTGGTAAGGATAGTAGAATTGAAGCACATAACAGAAATCATTGGTTCCCAAGAACGAAGCCCGTGAAACTATAACCTCCTCTGCTAGTGCTTTATGTAAGCTTTTTCATTTCTAATTCTCTGACAGTTCATCCATCATTGTTTAAGGAGAGAAGCGGCGGGGGACCGTAAGGAAAGGGGGGACTTCTAAGAAAGTATGCTATTAGCACATTGACAATCTAGGTTTAAGTCTCAGACTTTTCTGTCTAAAAGTATTTCCATGCAGATCCTGCAGAAATTTCACAAGAAAGTGCATCCAGAATGCTTAATATCCACAGAGAAATCCAACAAAATGCATAAGACTGGGATCAAGAACATGATACCCTGGGATGCGGGCTATTACAAGGATGAGCATGCATTTCGTGATGAAAGCACCACAACTTTCTCCCAGAAACCAGGTCAAAATGGCTATATGCTATGCAGGAAGAGCATTTCTAACCCAAATCAGTTCTCAGAGGATGGGAGTGATTCAAATGGGAGCAGGGAGTGCTGGATCAAAACTGATGCAGATTGTAAGTACACATGCATGACATATCATAATCTATCATATTTCTTTTGTGATGCTGTTTTTCTTTAAGACTACAATTCAATCAATCTAGAGTCATTCTCCATTACTCCGACTCTAATGTACCTCACATAACCAAATTAGATACTTGACAATCAGAATTGGGCTTTTCAAATGGATGCACAGACTTAGGTTTTAAATCTGGACCAAAAACATGCAAAAGTTTCATAACTGAGCAAGTCTAATACTTGGTCGAGTACGTATTTTTCTATGTAGTCCAAAAAGAACAGCAAAACCCATTACTTTTTTCTCTCATTTCACAAGGTCTACTTAGCGTTTCGGTTGACCTTTGGACGAAGAACTTTGGCATGAATTATATTATAAAATCTATTTATTTTAAAATGGTCAATTCTCATCTCTAAGGAATCAATTATTAACATTAGCACAAAGCGACCAAGACCTTTCGAAACAGCCTTGGAGTCTATTGAACTACTGACTCCACAACACACTATGCATGATTTTCAATTTTTGTTCTTGCAATATTCTAACACAATAAAATGTATGTTGTAGACCTTGTTTTGGAGCTCTAGAAAGCAGATCCAAGAATGCAGCTCTGGCAATTCCATCATGGTGAACTACTATACTATACATCTTTGTGTGTGTAATGCTATATTCATGGATGAATGTCCCTAGTATATATTTGACACGTATGTTGAGTGGTTGAGCTTGAAGCTATATACAATTAATAGCAGCAACTCTGGGGTGAAACTATGAATCATCCATCAGTCTATGTAATATTGCAGTTGTGTTACTACCTAGTAAGTTGTTTTTTCGTTATGCTTGGATATATAGTAAACTCTCCTCGTTTACACAAATAAAATAGTCGTTCTACTACATACAGAGTCATTTAGACTGTCTTTAACTGCAATTATCACTTTCGTTTACCCTCCCTAATAGTGACATTTGACTTAAAGAGTCACGGTAATTGCCTAACAGAGTAACACAGTTATAAGACTTATAACATGAGGCGAAAAGTCTATTACGCTCTTACAGTCACTTAACCAAATAACTCTAGATTGGTTCATGGATGGACATATATTGGTAGAATAGCCTTTTGTTAGTTGGTTACACAAATACTAGATTTTTCTTGAAAATAACAGGACATGAACCACTGTATTGCCTTATTTGATGAAAGCACTGCTGTGATGCTGTCGCCTCCGATGATTGCTTTGTCAACCACGCTTTTTGTTCTCTTATAAATCAATACAAAATACACAAATCCAACTGAATTTGATCAACTCCTTAACCTCAGTAGATAGCCATTCATCTTCCTAAAATTCACAGTAGTCGAATTTGCTCCATATAAGAGATCAATGAAGACCTTATTTAGAAATCTTCATTACTCTAGCTCGAATTTAACTACTCCGTAGAAATCTTCATAATCACAGTTTTTTATGTCGCAGTTAAGAAGTTGGTGCTAATCATTCTAGGTCACAATTTGAAAGATAAAAGTTAACACTAAAATTTCAGGCGATGAAATTTGCAAGCTCTGTCAATTTTGTTTAACCAGTACTATATCTAAAAACATCGCATAATATCCAATTAAAGCGAAACAGGAAACATTAAGATTCAATTCTATAAAGCGAAACAGGAAACATTAAGATTATATTCTATGGCGAAATTCAATCAACGTGATTCAAGGAAGTGTTGATAGTATCTTACCATTTAGACATTTAACAGCCATTTCTGAAATTTCCTAGAACTTCAATGCCTTCGATCATAATTCTGCCGACTTTTAAATGAAGAATTTAGAACTTTTGAGCAACAATCTCTCTCTTTCCTTCATTTGTTCAGAAATTTTACAGTTCTCTGAATTGCGAATCATCGCTGTTTGATTATGGAAGAATTTGCCGAACTGTAGTTTTTGAGAGAAGAAAACTTGTTTCTGGCGGGAAGAATGGTTTGAACGTTGAATCTTCAGCATTTGGAAGTTGAAGAAAGTATTGAAACTGAAGAAATTAATTTTTTTCCCCTCTTACATGTCTAGTTGCAATTTAATTGCAATTTGCGGAACTTGAGGGGGTTCCATATAATGATATAAGTGCACGTCTATAGAGAAGCAAACAAAGTTTTGACTTGATAGAATGTTGGCCATTTAATTGATGCGCCATTTATTATTCAAGATTGACAAATTCGGGCTTTACACTCAATCATCAGAACGATATATTGGGGGCACCTTCGCCGTGGGAGGCCTCCTAATATTCTTTTTCCTTACCTTATTAAAATATATATATATATATATAATGATATAACTGTCGTAGGATTATTTAAGCTACTAACTCTTTTTCGTTTTATTTTGATTAATATTAATACTACTACCTCTGTATTTTTTTACCATTTGCTTTTGTGGCACTATTCATCAACCAACTTTGTTAAACTATCTCGCATCATTAGATAAGAAAAAACATAGTCAAGTGGGGTCTAGTTAGATTCGTCTCAATGTGAGGAATCCAAATATCAAATTTTTATAATTTTTACTTACACCTAATAAGAGATAATAAAAGTTGAAAGAAGGCGTTCTCAAGAAATGTGAAAAAGAAAATGGTGCAACTAATAAAATACGGTAGGTAGTATTATTTAACGGTCAACAATTGTCCTCGAATATTGTATGTGACTTTCAGAAAGAAAAAAGGTGACACAAGATAAAATTGCAAATTGTATAGTTAATTACAGTCCTATTATGGACACTCTTATTATATACTTGGGCATAGTTACGTCCGAATGCAACGTGTAGAATACTTGTGTTACAACGATGCTTGTGCTACACATGAAGCATCATTTGTTTGCACGCACAATTTATACTTGTTCTGAGGCTATGAGGCACACCATACACATGAAATTCCAAATGATTATGTACTATATTTGAAATAAATATGACCTTCAAACAGAATAATAGTAAATGTATATTTCACCAATAATCGATCCAAACGATCTTGAAAGAGTCTTCTTCATTTTGACATAACAATATTTCTTTACACTTAGAAAACATAATTTAATAATTATTGTCATATTTGTAAGGGAGACAAAACATTCTCCAAGAGGCATAATACTCTATGATAATGGTGATTGGTGTGTAATGTTTTGAGATACTTACATCTTTGCATCCCTAAAACATACAATCCACCCCTTTCACAGTGTATGGGGTGGAATGATCTAAGATGTGATTCAATCTTGTTCCAAATTAAAATGTGAACTGTATGAAGATAATAGGAAGGCTTAACAAAGGGCATATCAACACGTGCCGTCCATGAAATTTACCAGCAATTCCTGTACCATAACTCTATCAGGCATTCTCCCAGCAGCACCATATATTGGGGCAAGTCCACCACTTATTGGACCTGGATTTTCTTTTACCTGAAAGTTCGATGGTTGTTTCTTAAACAAAATCACCAATCTCTAATGATATCAAGATATAATCTGTAAGAACTTACCTTTTGCACAGACTCCTGCAAATCTTTTAGGAAGTCATCAACCACTGATACATGCTGAAGAGTCACACAGATATGCAGGCTGTTACATGTAAATGATTTAAATGAGAAAGATATCTCCGAGTCCCTAAAATGTCGTCACATTGCGTGTATGACAATTTTTTGTGTCAAAACAGTCTGACAGTCAGACCGTCTATTAGTTAAACAATACTTTAAATGTCAAAAAAAAATTCAGTATGAAATTAACCTTCTAGTGACCTATGAAGCTACACGAAGATACTTTTAAGTTCAGCAAAATACTTCACAAGTAACTAGAACTGACCAAAAAGTTTTGATCAGATGGTCTGACAAAAGATCCAGTGTAAATTAATTAGCTATATGGTTCTATGTTGTGCCTCTTGATGCAACAAAAGAAATCAAGAAGTAGAGGGGACTCCTGTTTGGTAGACGAGGATAGATAAATTACCACCTGGGATGACATTTTCTTTAGATTCTGGGTATGGACTATGGAGCATTTTGGGATTTTCCTGACTTAGCAGGGAGGTAGTTTTGGAATAAAGACAACATATGATCCAGTCCCGAGAAGTGGACAAGAGTTTCTGTCTGGTAGAAGTACCTGTTGGGTCGCTGCAGGGCATTTAGATGCCAGCCTTTAGATGACATCAAGTCGTTAACTTCAAAAATGTCAACGATGTTGGACGCGAATGCCACTATAGTCATGTCAGGCCTCCCAACGACAAACAACTCTGGAATTCCCTTTATTCTGAAGAAATAAATTTCTCATCAGTTTATATGCTGGTGTACAGCATAAAACTAAAAGGGAGAAGTTAAGTGAAACAGCACAAACCCTTCCTGAATCTTCTTTGATACCTCCATAATCTGTCTTGTATTCTCTAAGTACCCTGTGATTTACAAGAGAACGATAATATTTGCAATCTGAAAACATCAATCATCATACTTCCTCTGATTCTTTTCAGAGTTCCACTTTGACTTTCACATTTGCTAGCACACAACTTTGACCATTAATAGCTATAACTATCTAGTAGCAGAATATATAAAAAGTTATATACTTCGAGAATATCTTTTGAGACAAATCCAATAGCATTTTACATAATAATATTTGTTTTTATATATTAGTAGAATAATATGGTCAAAGCGGGGTATTGTGGATAGTGCAAAAGTCAAAATGAAACAGAAGAAGTATTTGGGAAGAAATTAGGAGCTCAAAATAAGAAAGGTAGCCTTGGTTACCCACCTTCCTCACCCAAAGACATCATCGCTGCCCATGCACCAGCAATAAGACCACCTGGTCTGCTCCCAGCAATGGTTGGAGAGACATAAAGACCACCAGACCACTCAGTAACTGTCGTATTAACAAGCATGCAATCAGAAGTTCAGAAAATCAGAACTGTAGCCAACAGCTTCCTGAAAATATGACTGGGAAACACAATGAATAATATAGACTCACCGGCAACAAATTGATGCTGTTGAAGATGCACCACAAAGCATGAAGTCACACAAACATGCATAGTTAGTATAACATTCTCCGTTTAAACAAACACAAGCAGAAGAATAAAAAACAAACTACATCTTCTGTACAATCTGTCAGACCTCCAGACACAAGCAGAAAGTCAGAAACTAGTGAAAAATAGAAGATCAATAAATTTTTCAAAACAAAAGTTGACCTTTCAGCTCTTACAATTTAAAAGATACTCAGATAAGAGAATAAGATCCACAATATTAATACTACCTTCCTGATTTCATGATTTCGGTAGAGAACTACACTGGTTCCTTTGGGGGCCAAGCCATATTTGTGTACATCAACAGATATTGAGGTAACTCCTTGGACAGAGAAATCAAAAGGTGGAATTGGATACCTGAAAGGACATTAGACATTTGTAAATTTGCAAGCTCCTAAATATAGCCACTGACAAACAAGTGAATGCCCCTTGTCATGATGTGGTATTTGTTACCCAAAAAAAGTGAATTCTTTCAAAAAAGTTAGTCATTGATTATTAATCAACACCACCAACTTATAAGTTCAGTACTAAAGGGCAATGTTGGACAGAGCTGACCACTTAGACTTAAGGACACATGGGGAAGTGGCACATGCCAGAACCTCTGATATTAGCTCCTATATAACCAGGTGGTTCAACAGACACAATGGAAGATAGGAAAGTAACAGGAAGCTTAACTAAATATACAAGCAACAACAACAAAAGACGTACCCAAGTTTACGTGCAAAAGGCAGAACAAATCCACCAAGACAAAGATCAACATGGAAACAGACCCCAAAGCTCATCGCTAGTTGGCCAAGTTCCTACGGAGAATCTCCAAGATCAATTAATGTTCAAAGGCTTGAATCTTAATGATCTTAAACACCACTTTACTTACTGTTATGGGATCAATAATGCCGTGTGGATACCCAGGTGCAGATCCAACAATCTATGAGGCATGAAGTTCAATTAGAGAGGGACGTTAATGCATGAAATTTAGATTCATTAATTTCACATGCCAGGCAATCAGCAGATTTGCAGATCCTTAGCTAAATTAGATCATCATTTACGAGTGTGGAAACATCAAAGTTTGCAGAATACGAAAGAAAATCATCAATTGATGAGTTTCCGGAGTACTTTGAAGGTTTTCTGGCAATCGGGACTCTTGGAATGAGAGATACAATGATCTCAGAGCCCGAGACACCAACATTTGCTGTGTCATTTGAGAAATTAGCTGAAGGAGAAGCCGAAGTGACAGAAAATGAATTAGCACTCATCAATGATGAGTTAGAGAGGGAGCTTGCTGCTGAAGCTAAGGATGATGGTTACACAGATTCCTCAGGAAGAAACAGTCATGTTAGCAATGGAAGAATCAGTCATGCTAGCACCATCACTTTAAGTGGCAAGCCATTGGAAATTCCAGAAAGTACAGGAAATAATTTGATGTACTGTCCACTACAAGAATATCTGTTAGGATCAGCTGTAGATTTGCCAGAGAAGGCAACAGCACCGAAAAAGGAAAACCGGACATCACTGGGTGAGCTATTTGAGAGGCACAAGGCAGAGGAAAGCTCAGATGTCAAATGCAAACGTGGGGAGAAGAGGGAAGATAGAGATGGTGATAAAACTGCTTCCATGAACCTCGTGAAAAAGATACTGACAAAAAAGAAAAATGCACTGCATGCTGCTTCTAGGAACTCAACTGCCTCAACTCGTGGAACTGCTGAATCTGCTTCAGCAGAGCCAAAACTATGCAAGGTACTTGGCTTATTTAGTGCATTAAACGTACCGAGTTCCAATACTTCAATGAAAATATATATAATAGCACAAAGGAGATTGCAGAATAGCACTTAAAATCTTATGGTTATACAATTTCACACAAGTATATTATTTAAAGAATATTTTCCTCATAAATTTTTGTTATATTGTTTTGACACTATCAAATAAAAGACTACTTGTTTTCTCTGCATCTTGATCTTAAAAGATTTGTTATACTTCCATATAATTCCGATGGTATATTTCTAGTATTTTTGTTGCTCTGAAGTTGTACTCTGTTCAACTAAGTTCAGATAACTTAAATTCAGTTGAATATAACACACCCTAAGTAACTAGTAATGTTCATCAAATCAATGGGGAAAAAAGACAAAAGGCATAACTTTTTGCAACAGCTTCATTAAAAATATTTATCTTATATAACAGAAGTTGTGTCACAATGTTACTAGTACAGACTACAAAGTGGGCAAACATATAAAAGGGGTAGTGGAAAAAACTAAAGGTACCAGAAAAGTGGAGAGAAAGAAATTAAGCTCCACGAGAGGATCACTGTCATGCTAGTAAGCAACTAATGCAACAAGCCAATCAAACAAACCTGTATATGAGAAGTTGAAAACTTATATAACGCAAAGGAGTGATTGCAAAATCACATAAAAGCAGAACTAGAAGTTCATGAGTTAGAATACTTCAGCAATGAACACTTTGTCCTCTCTTGTGAGCTATGAGTATCCTTTTCCATTCTAATACCACTCCTTAATTGGTAAGGATAGTAGAATTGAAGCACATAACAGAAATCATTGGTTCCCAAGAACGAAGCCCGTGAAACTATAACCTCCTCTGCTAGTGCTTTATGTAAGCTTTTTCATTTCTAATTCTCTGACAGTTCATCCATCATTGTTTAAGGAGAGAAGCGGGGGGGACCGTAAGGAAAGGGGGACTTCTAAGAAAGTATGCTATTAGCACATTGACAATCTAGGTTTAAGTCTCAGACTTTTCTGTCTAAAAGTATTTCCATGCAGATCCTGCAGAAATTTCACAAGAAAGTGCATCCAGAATGCTTAATATCCACAGAGAAATCCAACAAAATGCATAAGACTGGGATCAAGAACATGATACCCTGGGATGCGGGCTATTACAAGGATGAGCATGCATTTCGTGATGAAAGCACCACAACTTTCTCCCAGAAACCAGGTCAAAATGGCTATATGCTATGCAGGAAGAGCATTTCTAACCCAAATCAGTTCTCAGAGGATGGGAGTGATTCAAATGGGAGCAGGGAGTGCTGGATCAAAACTGATGCAGATTGTAAGTACACATGCATGACATATCATAATCTATCATATTTCTTTTGTGATGCTGTTTTTCTTTAAGACTACAATTCAATCAATCTAGAGTCATTCTCCATTACTCCGACTCTAATGTACCTCACATAACCAAATTAGATACTTGACAATCAGAATTGGGCTTTTCAAATGGATGCACAGACTTAGGTTTTAAATCTGGACCAAAAACATGCAAAAGTTTCATAACTGAGCAAGTCTAATACTTGGTCGAGTACGTATTTTTCTATGTAGTCCAAAAAGAACAGCAAAACCCATTACTTTTTTCTCTCATTTCACAAGGTCTACTTAGCGTTTCGGTTGACCTTTGGACGAAGAACTTTGGCATGAATTATATTATAAAATCTATTTATTTTAAAATGGTCAATTCTCATCTCTAAGGAATCAATTATTAACATTAGCACAAAGCGACCAAGACCTTTCGAAACAGCCTTGGAGTCTATTGAACTACTGACTCCACAACACACTATGCATGATTTTCAATTTTTGTTCTTGCAATATTCTAACACAATAAAATGTATGTTGTAGACCTTGTTTTGGAGCTCTAGAAAGCAGATCCAAGAATGCAGCTCTGGCAATTCCATCATGGTGAACTACTATACTATACATCTTTGTGTGTGTAATGCTATATTCATGGATGAATGTCCCTAGTATATATTTGACACGTATGTTGAGTGGTTGAGCTTGAAGCTATATACAATTAATAGCAGCAACTCTGGGGTGAAATTATGAATCATCCATCAGTCTATGTAATATTGCAGTTGTGTTACTACCTAGTAAGTTGTTTTTTCGTTATGCTTGGATATATAGTAAACTCTCCTCGTTTACACAAATAAAATAGTCGTTCTACTACATACAGAGTCATTTAGACTGTCTTTAACTGCAATTATCACTTTCGTTTACCCTCCCTAATAGTGACATTTGACTTAAAGAGTCACGGTAATTGCCTAACAGAGTAACACAGTTATAAGACTTATAACATGAGGCGAAAAGTCTATTACGCTCTTACAGTCACTTAACCAAATAACTCTAGATTGGTTCATGGATGGACATATATTGGTAGAATAGCCTTTTGTTAGTTGGTTACACAAATACTAGATTTTTTCTTGAAAATAACAGGACATGAACCACTGTATTGCCTTATTTGATGAAAGCACTGCTGTGATGCTGTCGCCTCCGATGATTGCTTTGTCAACCACGCTTTTTGTTCTCTTATAAATCAATACAAAATACACAAATCCAACTGAATTTGATCAACTCCTTAACCTCAGTAGATAGCCATTCATCTTCCTAAAATTCACAGTAGTCGAATTTGCTCCATATAAGAGATCAATGAAGACCTTATTTAGAAATCTTCATTACTCTAGCTCGAATTTAACTACTCCGTAGAAATCTTCATAATCACAGTTTTTTATGTCGCAGTTAAGAAGTTGGTGCTAATCATTCTAGGTCACAATTTGAAAGATAAAAGTTAACACTAAAATTTCAGGCGATGAAATTTGCAAGCTCTGTCAATTTTGTTTAACCAGTACTATATCTAAAAACATCGCATAATATCCAATTAAAGCGAAACAGGAAACATTAAGATTCAATTCTATAAAGCGAAACAGGAAACATTAAGATTATATTCTATGGCGAAATTCAATCAACGTGATTCAAGGAAGTGTTGATAGTATCTTACCATTTAGACATTTAACAGCCATTTCTGAAATTTCCTAGAACTTCAATGCCTTCGATCATAATTCTGCCGACTTTTAAATGAAGAATTTAGAACTTTTGAGCAACAATCTCTCTCTTTCCTTCATTTGTTCAGAAATTTTACAGTTCTCTGAATTGCGAATCATCGCTGTTTGATTATGGAAGAATTTGCCGAACTGTAGTTTTTGAGAGAAGAAAACTTGTTTCTGGCGGGAAGAATGGTTTGAACGTTGAATCTTCAGCATTTGGAAGTTGAAGATGAAAGTATTGAAACTGAAGAAATTAATTTTTTTTCCCCTCTTATATGTCTAGTTGCAATTTAATTGCAATTTGCGGAACTTGAGGGGGTTCCATATAATGATATAACTGCACGTCTATAGAGAAGCAAACAAAGCGGCAGACTGGATTGTAAAGGTTGGTCATTTAATTGATGCGCCATTTATTATTGAAGATTGTACAAATTCGGCTTTACACTCAATCATTGTAAACGATATATTAAGATCACCCCTCGTGCGGAGGGTCTCCTAATATTCTTTTTCCTTACCTTATATATATATATATATATATATATATATATATATATATATATATATATATAATGATATAATTGTCGTAGGATTATTTAAGCTACTAACTCTTTTTCGTTTTATTTTGATTAATATTAATACTACTACCTCTCGTATTTTTTACCATTTGCTTTTGTGTCACTATTCATCAACCAACTTTGTTTAAAACTATCTCGCATCATTAGATAAGAAAAAACATACGTAAGTGGTGCAGTTAGATTCGTCTCAATGTGAGGAATCCAAATATCAAATTTTTATAATTTTTACTTACACCTAATAAAGAGATAATAACGTTGAAAGAAGCGTTCTCGAAGAATGTGAAAAAGTAAATGACGTAACTAAAAAATACGGAGGTAGTATTATTTAACGGTCAACAATTGTCCTCGAATATTGTATGTGACTTTCAGAAAGAAAAAAGGTGACACAAGATAAAATTTCAAATTGTACTAGTTAGTTACAGTCCTATTATGGACACTCTTACTATATACTTGGGCATAGTTACGTCCGAATGCAACGTGTAGAATACTTGTGTTACAACGATGCTTGTGCTACACATGAAGCATCATTTGTTTGCACGCACAATTTATACTTGTTCTGAGGCTATGAGGCACACCATACACATGAAATTCCAAATGATTATGTACTATATTTGAAATAAATATGACCTTCAAACAGAATAATAGTAAATGTATATTTCACCAATAATCGATCCAAACGATCTTGAAAGAGTCTTCTTCATTTTGACATAACAATATTTCTTTACACTTAGAAAACATAATTTAATAATTATTGTCATATTTGTAAGGGAGACAAAACATTCTCCAAGAGGCATAATACTCTATGATAATGGTGATTGGTGTGTAATGTTTTGAGATACTTACATCTTTGCATCCCTAAAACATACAATCCACCCCTTTCACAGTGTATGGGGTGGAATGATCTAAGATGTGATTCAATCTTGTTCCAAATTAAAATGTGAACTGTATGAAGATAATAGGAAGGCTTAACAAAGGGCATATCAACACGTGCCGTCCATGAAATTTACCAGCAATTCCTGTACCATAACTCTATCAGGCATTCTCCCAGCAGCACCATATATTGGGGCAAGTCCACCACTTATTGGACCTGGATTTTCTTTTACCTGAAAGTTTGATGGTTGTTTCTTAAACAAAATCACCAATCTCTAATGATATCAAGATATAATCTGTAAGAACTTACCTTTTGCACAGACTCCTGCAAATCTTTTAGGAAGTCATCAACCACTGATACATGCTGAAGAGTCACACAGATATGCAGGCTGTTACATGTAAATGATTTGGATGAGAAAGATATCTCCGAGTCCCTAAAATGTCGTCACATTGCATGTATGACATTTTTTTGTGTCAAAACAGTCTGACAGTTGTCTATTAGTTAAACAATACTTTAAATGTCAAAAAAAAATTCAGTATGAAATTAACCTTCTAGTGACGGAGTGACCTATGAAGCTACACGAAGATACTTTTAAGTTCAGCAAAATACTTCACAAGTAACTAGAACTGACCAAAAAGTTTTGATCAGATGGTCTGACAAAAGATCCAGTGTAAATTAATTAGCTATATGGTTCTATGTTGTGCCTCTTGATGCAACAAAAAGAAATCAAGAAGTAGAGGGGACTCCTGTTTGGTAGACGAGGATAGATAAATTACCACCTGGGATGACATTTTCTTTAGATTCTGGGTATGGACTATGGAGGATTTTGGGATTTTCCTGACTTAGCAGGGAGGTAGTTTTGGAATAAAGACAACATATGATCCAGTCCCGAGAAGTGGACAAGAGTTTCTGTCTGGTAGAAGTACCTGTTGGGTCGCTGCAGGGCATTTAGATGCCAGCCTTTAGATGACATCAAGTCGTTAACTTCAAAAATGTCAACGATGTTGGACGCGAATGCCACTATAGTCATGTCAGGCCTCCCAACGACAAACAACTCTGGAATTCCCTTTATTCTGAAGAAATAAATTTCTCATCAGTTTATATGCTGGTGTACAGCATAAAACTAAAAGGGAGAAGTTAAGTGAAACAGCACAAACTCTTCCTGAATCTTCTTTGATACCTCCATAATCTGTCTTGTATTCTCTAAGTACCCTGTGATTTACAAGAGAACGATAATATTTGCAATCTGAAAACATCAATCATCATACTTCCTCTGATTCTTTTCAGAGTTCCACTTTGACTTTCACATTTGCTAGCACACAACTTTGACCATTAATAGCTATAACTATCTAGTAGCAGAATATATAAAAAGTTATATACTTCGAGAATATATATTGAGACAAATCCAATAGCATTTTACATAATAATATTTGTTTTTATATATTAGTAGAATAATATGGTCAAAGCGGGGTATTGTGGATAGTGCAAAAGTCAAAATGAAACAGAAGAAGTATTTGGGAAGAAATTAGGAGCTCAAAATAAGAAAGGTAGCCTTGGTTACCCACCTTCCTCACCCAAAGACATCATCGCTGCCCATGCACCAGCAATAAGACCACCTGGTCTGCTCCCAGCAATGGTTGGAGAGACATAAAGACCACCAGACCACTCAGTAACTGTCGTATTAACAAGCATGCAATCAGAAGTTCAGAAAATCAGAACTGTAGCCAACAGCTTCCTGAAAATATGACTGGGAAACACAATGAATAATATAGACTCACCGGCAACAAATTGATGCTGTTGAAGATGCACCACAAAGCATGAAGTCACACAAACATGCATAGTTAGTATAACATTCTCCGTTTAAACAAACACAAGCAGTAGAATAAAAAACTAACTACATCTTCTGTACAATCTGTCAGACCTCCAGACACAAGCAGAAAGTCAGAAACTAGTGAAAAATAGAAGATCAATAAATTTTTCAAAACAAAAGTTGACCTTTCAGCTCCTACAATTTAAAAGATACTCAGATAAGAGAATAAGATCCACAATATTAATACTACCTTCCTGATTTCATGATTTCGGTAGAGAACTACACTGGTTCCTTTGGGGGCCAAGCCATATTTGTGTACATCAACAGATATTGAGGTAACTCCTTGGACAGAGAAATCAAAAGGTGGAATTGGATACCTGAAAGGACATTAGACATTTGTAAATTTGCAAGCTCCTAAATATAGCCACTGACAAACAAGTGAATGCCCCTTGTCATGATGTGGTATTTGTTACCCAAAAAAAGTGAATTCTTTCAAAAAGTTAGTCATTGATTATTAATCAACACCACCAACTTATAAGTTCAGTACTAAAGGGCAATGTTGGACAGAGCTGACCACTTAGACTTAAGGACACATGGGGAAGTGGCACATGCCAGAACCTCTGATATTAGCTCCTATATAACCAGGTGGTTCAACAGACACAATGGAAGATAGGAAAGTAACAGGAAGCTTAACTAAATATACAAGCAACAACAACAAAAGACATACCCAAGTTTACGTGCAAAAGGCAGAACAAATCCACCAAGACAAAGATCAACATGGAAACAGACCCCAAAGCTCATCGTTAGTTGGCCAAGTTCCTACGGAGAATCTCCAAGATCAATTAATGTTCAAAGGCTTGAATCTTAATGATCTTAAACACCACTTTACTTACTGTTATGGGATCAATAATGCCGTGTGGATACCGAGGTGCAGATCCAACAATCTATGAGGCATGAAGTTCAATTAGAGAGGGACGTTAATGCATGAAATTTAGATTCATTAATTTCACATGCCAGGCAATCAGCAGACTTGCAGATCCTTAGCTAAATTAGAACATTACAGCTGCTAAAAGGGACTGTATAAATTGATTGTTACCAAGATGGTGTTTTTGTTGATAGAACGTCTAATTGCTCTCACATCAGCCTGAAACTCACTGTTCACAGGAACACGCCTAAGTTTAATGTTGAAATACTGGGCAGCTTTGTCATATGCTGAGTGGGCAGATACAGGGATAATCCTACACTTAGCAATAAAAGGAACAAAGGGAACTTTCAGTGATCAATGATAGAAAGGGCCAAGGAAATACTGACCAAATTAGAAGTTGGTAACTTGGTATGAATGCCATTCAGACATACATTTCTGGATTTTTGATTCCCTTCTTAGTTCTCATATAGTCACGTGAGGACTTGACAGCCAATACTATACTCTCGGTGCCTCCTGAAGTCATGTTTCCACATATCTGACCTCCAGAAGTCTTTTCTTTACTCCCAAGAAGTGCAGCTGTCATTACAACTACTTCTGCCTCATAATGTAGGACACTTTGGAAAACATCCAAATGTAATGGGTTGGTATGTGCAAACCTGGTAAAGAGTAACAATATTAGCACCGCCAATTGGACAACAGGACCTAAAGTGGATTTTTTTTTTTTTTTTTGCAAACTATAATACACAAATGTAATTAAGCAAGTGCAAGGCTGCAAGCACGCATGGGGACACGATAGATCTGTGAAAAGCATCGCATGGCTGCACTAGGAGTGACACAAAGCTATCAGAATTCCATACAGAATATCTAAATGCTCATTTGGGTTGTACAAGTAGCATTAGATGCATCATAAAGATACAAAATAGGACTTAATTACATATATATAATCTTGCCAACCCTCATTTTCCAGCAAACTATTTTATGTAAACAGTTCAGCATTTGGACACCATTTACTAATTTATGAACAGACTTTTTCCTCTTTTAGAGTAGACATAATTTGCAAATCCAAAATGTACACATTCAATTACTATTAGTTCACAAAGGTATTCAAGCGTACTCATTTGAGAAAAATAACTTCACATATTTTGATTTAAAGAAGTAATGATAAGTAATTAAAAAAAACCAATGAGTACATGCTCGAGACCCATAAACCTAAGCCCTACAAAAGAATGTTCAGTAGATTGAAGTATCCACTAACTCTTTCTCTCCATCACACCTGGCTCAGCTAAAGATGCAATGACAAGCAATCCAACTCAACAATGGAAAAATGAAGAAGAGCAACAAATGACAACATAAGGGTGTAGAGGACAACAGATGATGAGGACAGCTAAATCAAAGATAACATTAGAAGAGCAATCGGATCTTTGCAAGGGCATACAGAAATTAAGACTAGAAATCCTTTCACAAGTGCAATACATTTGTGTTATTATGAAATTAATATGATAAAATAAACAGATGTAGCTCACTACTTACATTGAACATGCTTCATTTATCAATGAAAAATGACCTTCAGACTCAGTTCCTCCAATGTATCTGCACCAAAGATCATTAAGTATACATTAGAGTGTAAGCTTATAATAAATACAATCTGAACGTCAGAAGTAGCATAGACAAATCCATGCCAAATTCATGATAACAAAATGATGAGTTTTTTTTTCACATTCATCTTCTCTTATACACTAAAGGCTATATGTGCATCACACATTGAAGATACAAACATACACTGTACCAGAACATTTGCCTTGCCATGCCACATCCTTTCTCTTTTCCTCTTTCATCATTTCAATCACTCGACTTCCTAAGCCAGAAGCCGGCAATTCAGTTCTCCAACCATCTCTTTTCGACTTATTACCTGATTGCAACTTATCTACGACCTGCATATCAAAAGAAAACAATTAAACCCCCTGAATATGATGTGATCACTAGTTTGTTTCACGGATACTAATATCACTCACTAAAGAGGAAAGTATATAAATTAACTACATAGGATAATTGTTGCAAATTTCAAGATCTCGGTGTGATAAATTCTGATTAGAGCACTGGCATGCAATATTAGCTCACAAGGTTCTAATGCAGATTCCATGAACCTAAAGCTACAGATACCATCTTGCAGTTCTACCAAACAGTATCGATGTCTTAAGGTGGTACATGCCTTAATTATAAGATTCATCAGCGAAAAGAATTACAATACACTTATCAAATGGGTATAGTTGTAGATTATATGTGAAGATGCAACCACTCTTAAAAGCTTCATACTGTGTCATCCAAGAGCAGTAAGTTGAGGATCCTAACTACCTTAATTGAAGAAAAAAAAAGACCCTAACTGAAGAAGCAAGGTTAGCAAGAGCAAGGTGTTACAAACACATTTGCTTCATTAATTACAAAGTAGAAAACTGCCTCAAGACCTATATAGACACCTTGAAGCACCTACTTCGATTGGGATACCTAGATATGATAGGACACTAGTGAAACGGATCACAATGTTTACTAGTTCTCAATTTGTAAGAGCTGCAACGGCCTTAACAAACTTCTAAAATAACAGGACTCAGGGGCTCAAATCTAATATCCATAGCTGCAAATACACATTAATAGTGGGCCAAGTAATCAATCAAAAACACAGATGTTGCTCCCTCCATAATCAATGATGGCCACATTTTATATCAAACTACATACAGATGTTTGGCTGTTCAAATATAACAACATTTTTTATACTTATTGTCTATAAATATAATTTAAGAAAAATTAGCTGCATATAAGAAGTTAAAAATTGAAATATTAAGCAATGAATTATTACATCGATCGACGCGTAATTATGACATAAATTCCTAAATTACTACTATTCTAGGAAATGATCTTAATGTTTATATGCAACCCTAAGGTCTGCATACATCAAAACCGTTTTTATATATTAGGAAGGTAGCATAAGTTAGTACTCCCTCCGTCTGCATAACCATCCCAAGTGACTTTTTTCTTTGGCCTAATACTAGTGTTCTCATTTGACATTTCATGTGAAAATCAATGAATTTGGTTGCACGGTCACCATGTAACTCGAAAATCTAAATGCAAGAACCTGCAATTAGCTAGAGCATTATGTGAAGAAAGCTAACTTATACAAACATCTTGTCCCACTGTAATAGGAGTTGCTTACATATTAAAGTTAAAAGCATTAGCTTTGATCACTAATTTCTCTAACAATAAAGTACAAATTTATGAAAGAAACATATGTAAGGAAAATAGTAACATTTTAAGGGCAGAATACAGTGTAGGCCAATGGAATTGGTGGCACACATGGAGTTGTCCACTTCTAACACAATCCATGGTGGGAGCACCCAAAACATATACTTCCTCCGTTCTGAAATAAGTGTACATTGAGTAGATTGACATTGTTTATCAACTCGCTATTATATAACGAAAATCATAGTCAAGTGAAATCGTGTTAGATTCGTCTCAATACATACTTCCAAAATATCAACTTTCAATGATTTTTACTTGTGCGCAATTAAAGATACTAATGACCAAAGAAGCGCATTGAATTATGTGAAAAGTACGTAACATCTATTTTGCAATGGAGGAAGTATAAAACAACTTCATATTTAAACCACTAATGTGCTGTGTGGAACAAGAGATTTTTCCCACTTCGTGGTAAACTAAGTTTACAAAACCAGGTTTTAGCTCCCGTTTCCTTTGCCTTACAAGGCACCATATAGCATTTTCTGCCAACAACATACTGATATACACTTGGTAAGATGTCTCCAAATAAGTAGTTTACATAAAATTACCTTCTTATATGTTTTACTTATAAGTCATAAACAAAAGGAAGACGCGAAGTTGGCAGATTCAACCAAAAAAGTCACATTTGGCCTATTACATTTATATGGAATATGGAGGGAGTTGGATTACTTTCTTTACTAAAAGTAATGTTAATATTTCAATGATACAAGTTCCTCAATATATAGGCTTGTTTGGCATGTGGTTTACAGCCTGCTTTTTTTGGTTAGCTTTAGAGTAGATTTTTAGGGACTGATCCTATTTTAATGAACAAGCTGGTTGGAACAGCTTTTCTGGTTGTTCTTTTCCTAATAAATCATTACTGTTTTACCCAAAAAGCTAACCATTTATATAGTACTGTTGGTTTTACCAAGTATCTCTATAAGCAACCAATGCTACCAGCTGATTACGACAATCGATACACAACAATACCAACAATGTCAAAGCTTTAATCCCTTTATATTGGGGTTAGCGGATCAAATGAGCATGTAAACCGGCTAGCTGCCAAGAGTGAGAAGACTACATAAACCCATGTGTTGTTTTCACCTTATTGTCAGTCCTTATAAGAAAAAATAAGTTCAAATAAGTTCACTAATAAGATCTACTAAGTTCACATAAATTCAAACAATGGGTATTAGCTAGCTGCTGCCTCGAAAGAAAGGCCCACTCTCTCTTTCACCGAGAGAAAACCCTACCCTCCACTGGTCGTTTCTCCGCCGCGGTGGTGGTTTCTCTTCGGCTATGGCTGAAGAATTAACAGAATTCTGCTCGAAATTACGAATAGATGACGAGGAAGAGATTGTGTTGGACATAGAAACACTTAAATCCAATGCTGAACCCTCGAAGCTTTCACTTGGTTCTCTTTGGGAAACTTCTCACCGATCGATCTTACAACCTCGAAGCCTTGAGCGGACTATCACTATGGTCCGGGCTCCGGTGCACGGTCTAGTCATCCGAGTGTTGAGTCCTAATCTCTATGGCTTCCAATTCTTCCATTGGAGGGATATGGCAAAAGGTTCTTGACGGTCGTCCATGGTGTTTTGACAACATGTTGGTCTTGTTAAAGGAGGCGGACGGGGATGAACAACCGACCCGGTATCAATTACTCACTCACCCTTTTGGGTTAGACTAAAAAACCTCCCTTTTAATTTTAGATCTCGATAATATAATCAAAGCTTTGATTGGTAACATGGGGGAAATTTCGGAGGTGGAAGAGGATGTTCTAGGAATAGGACGTTATCGGAGAATTAAGGTGATGCTAGATGTGACAAAACCCTTGCGTAGGCACAGAAAAATCAAAGACAATAAGGGGAAGGAATTACAAATTGATTTTGCCTATGAACGTCTGCCTTTTTTCTGTTTTGCTTGTGGCATTATGGGGCACTCGGAAAGAGATTGCCATGGAGTTTTAGAGGAAGATAAAAAGAGATCTTTGGGTTGGAGTCTTGCTCTAAAGGCCACCCCAAGAAAAGGGAGAATGAAAGAAGTAGCAGAGGAGGAAAAATTCAGATTGAGCAAGAAAGTCTTGTTTGGTACCACTGAATTTTCGAACAAGATGGAATCAAAAACTCTTTGCTTTAAAAGCTCTACTAATGCTGCTACTCTGCCCACTTTTGAGGAAGAAGCTCTTATTGGTAGTGGAAGTCAACCCCTCCCCATATTAAATACCCCATCCAATTCCTTAAATTATCACCCCAACCTACCAAATCCTATTTCCCATAAAGACAAAGCTCCCATGATGGACACACCCCACCACCCCACCGGAGACAGATGCCATGCATGTTACCCAAGCCATATTCCCTTTTCCCACCCCTTTATCCCCACAAAAATCCCAACCCACCCTTTCCCCAAGCCCCACATTACTCCCCACAAAAGCCAAATTAGGCACTGCCCCCATAATCAAACCAAACCCACAAACTATCCCCACCAACACACTTTCCACACAAAAAACCCAGACACTTATCTCTCCCCTCCCTACCCATACTGTCACCTCCCAAGCCCCTCTAGCAGAGTCAAATCAGGAGGCTTTTGTTTTCTCCAGTATAAAGGGTGTTGAATCACACAGACCACGCTCCTGGAAGCGCCTCGCTCGCGAGAATATGGTGGACAAAGGAGGGTCCGAGAGCATGGAGATGGATGGGGAGGATGGTTCCTTAAAACGAGCACAAGATGAGGTTGTTGATATGGATTCTGTTGATAGTGAGGGTGTCACGAAACGCACAAAGCTGAGCACAACTCATAACTGTGATCTCAACATTTCGGCGGAGGTTGACGAGCTCCAACCCCGCCAAGCACTATGAGTCTTCTTTGCTGGAACTGTCGGGGGGTGGGTAATCCCCGGTCAGTTCGTCAACTCCGTAAATGGAGTCACTCTCTTGCCCCCGACATTCTTTTCTTGTCGGAGACGATGATTAAGAAACAGGAGGTAGAAAATCTTAAAGACCGGCTGGGATTTCAGTGTGCTTTTGGTGTGGCTAGCATTGGGAAAGCGGGAGGTTTGTGTGTGTACTGGAGGGAGGAAATTAATTTCACGCTCTTGTCTTATTCACAAAACCACATTTGTGGGGATGTGTCTAAAAATGGAGTTCATTTGGAGATTTGTTGGACTTTATGGGTGGCCGAAAGAGGGAAGATAAACACAAATCATGGGCGCTTTTGAGATCTTTATGCGAAAATATTGATGTCCCCGTGTTAGTAGGTGGAGATTTTAATGAGCTTCTAAGTTATGACGAGATAGAGGGGGGTGTTGCGAGACGGAGGAGAGAGATTGATCACTTTGGGCCGCTATGGAGGACTCGTGAGTGCGTGATTTGGGCTTTGAAGGCAAGTGGTACACATGGGAGAGAAGGCAACACTGTCGACACAAGAGTTCGTGAGAGACTTGATAGATTTCTTGCATCTCAAACATGGGTTGATGTGTTCCCGAATTATCATGTCAAGCATCTAGTCCGCTACAAATCGGACCACACCGCAATTTTTGTGAGCCAACGTGATAGTGAGGGGAGGGAGAAAAAGGGCGGGAGGAGTTTTAAATTCGAAACAAGGCGGCTCCTAGATACGAGTTGTGAAGAGGAAGTTATGAGGGCTCGGAGGGGTTCTAGTGGCGACGAGTTCACAACCGGAATGGGGGAGGTGGCGAGGTCCTTGGTGCGTTGGAGGCTTCGGGTAAGTTTGACAAGATAGGCAAGCAAATTAAGGAAGTTGAGAAGAAGTTGGAGCTTGCCCAGCAGGGGGCCATCACTGCCGCCAACTGTGAAGAATGTGCCATGCTTGAGAAACAGCTCGATGATCTTAATAACAAGCATGAGGCATATTGGTACTTAAGAAGTAGAGTTGCGGAGGTCCGAGATGGAGACAAAAATACCACCTACTTTCACCATAAAGCTTCGCGGCGTAAAAGGAGAAACCGGATCGCGGGGCTCCTTGATGAGGAGGGTGTGATGCAAACCGAAGTTTCGTAAATTCAACGGCTCGTCACAAGCTATTACACGGGGCTCTTCACCTCCACGTCTCCCGGACACGAGCCTTCACGAGGTACTCAAGCATGTTCCTCTTTAATCTCAGTCCGAAACTAACCGAGAGCTTATGCGCCCCTTCACCAAAGAAGAAGTTTTCATAGCATTACAACAAATGCACCCCTGCAAGGCACCGGGCCCAGATGGTATGCATGCTATTTTTTATCAAAGGTTTTGGCATATTGTCGGGGATGGTGTTACCTCTTTTGTTAGTAGTATTTTACATGGTACGATTCGCTAGAAGTGTAAATTCTACTAATATTGTCTTGATCCCCAAAGTAAAAACCCGACTTACTACTCGAATACTTAGGCCCATTGCTCTTTGTAATGTTTTATATAAACTTGTTTCAAAAGCCATTGTTCTTAGATTAAAGGACCTTCTGCCTGCTATAGTCAAAGAGAATCAAAGTGCTTTTGTTCCTGGAAGACTAATCACTGATAACGCTCTGGTGGCAATGGAAATTTTTCACACAATGAAAACTCGAAAGAAAGACAGGAAAGGGTTGATTGCCATGAAGCTTGACATGAGCAAGGCTTATGATCGTGTCGAGTGGGGTTTTCTGCGCAAACTTCTTCTCACTATGGGTTTTGACAGCAGATGAGTGAACTTAATTATGGATTGTGTCAGTTCTGTCTCTTACTCCTTTGTCATTAACGGAGGAGTTTGTGGCCTTGTTTCTCCAACCAGGGGCTTAAGGCAGGGAGATCCTCTATCTCCCTATTTGTTTATTCTGATTGCTGATGCTTTCTCTCGCATGCTGCAGAGTAAAGTGCAACAGAGGACTTTACATGGGGCCAAAGCTAGTCGCAATGGCCCAACTATCTCACATCTTCTTTTTGCAGATGATAGTCTCCTTTTTGCTCGAGTGAACTCGCCAGAATGCTCGGTTGTAGTTGATATTCTCAACCCGGTATGAGGCAGCTTCCGGTCAGAAAATTAATTATGATAAGTCGGAGGTTTCGTTTAGCAAAGGAGTTAATCAGACACAAAGGGAAGATTTGATGAATATTCTGAAGATGAGACAAGTGGACAGACATGAGAAATATCTAGGTATCCCGACAATCATTGGAAGATCAAAGAAAGTGGTGTTTGAAGCCCTGGTTGATAGGATTTGGAAGAAGCTCCAAGGATGGAAAGAGAAATTTCTTTCACGTGCTGGTAAAGAAATTCTCTTAAAATCAGTGATACAAGCTATTCCAACCTATCTCATGGGCGTCTACAAATTGCCAGTTACAGTCACTCAAAAAATTCAGTCTATGATGGCGCGATTTTGGTGGGGCCAAAGTGGCGATAAGCGTAAAATTCACTGGAAGAGTTGGGAAGCTTATGCTCTCCAAAGTGCTTAGGTGGGATGGGTTTTCGAGACACGTGCCGTGTTTAATGAGGCCCTCTTGGGAAGGCAAGCTTAGCGATCATTACGTTTCCCGGACTCTCTCTTAGGGCGGGTCATGAAAGCTAAGTATTTCCCCAAGTGTGAATTTCTTGACTCTTATCTTGGGTATTCTTGTAGTTATGCGTAGAGAAGCATTTGGGGATCGAAAGCTCTGGTCAAAGAAGGTATTGTGTGGCGTGTTGGTGATGGCAAGCAAATTGATATTTGGAGGGATCCTTGGTTGATTAGAGAGGAGGGGGATATGTGATAAGTGGGGAAGTGCACGGTATTCATAAAGTGGCCGAGCTCATTGATGAACAAACCAAGGAGTGGCGCACAACTCTGATCGAGACGCATTTTAATGAACTTGACCGGGAAGAGTATCCTTTCCTCCCCTCGAAAGCGGCGGAAGCCAAGATGATCTCACTTGGGCCTTTTCCAAGGACGGATGTTATTCGGTCAAGACAACCTATTCTTTGGGCAAGGGATGCAACCTTGACAACTTCCACCATGCATGGGTGGAAATTTGGAAATCGGAAACAAGCCCCAAAGTCAAGCAATTTGTCTGGAGACTGTGCACAAATACATTACCTGTTCGGGATCTCCTTCTAAAACGCCACCTGATTTCTGATGGGCAGTGCCCATGGTGTAGCGGCTAGCTTGTCGAGACAGTGGGCCACGCTTTGTTCGACCGCATCCGAGTTCAAGCGTTATGGGACGATTGCGGCTCGCGTGAAGATGATAAATTGGACCGATTTTGGCTCAATGAGTGACCCGGTCGAGAGCCGGAAATCCTTTGATCCGGAGCGAGGAATGTTCCTCGCTTGGTGCATTTGGGGAGAGCGCAACCTCAAGGTCTTTGAGAACAAGCGGACTCCTAATGCAATCCTCATCGAAAGAGTTAAGAGATGGGTTGATGAACAAGGCGCATATGCGAGCGGATTTATACCCCTTTGAAGAGTGCTCAAGCTCCATCGCCAAATGTGTGGGCTCCCCCACCAGTAGGAGTTATAAAAATCAACGTGGATGCTTCTTTGAAAGATGAGGGCTGGGTTGGACTTGGGGTCGTGGCACGTGACCATGAAGGGCGAGTGCTTTTTGCTGCAACTAGACGTTCTAAAGCCTACTGGGCACCCGAGATTTCCGAAGCCAAAGCCTTAGTCATGGCACTGTGGGCGGGCCGCAAATACAAGCTTCGAGAGGTGATTTTTGAGTCTGATTGTCAAACTTTGATCCACAAGCTTTCGCAAGGAAACATGTATCTTTCTGATCTTGATTTGGTTATGAGTGACATTATGTATCTGAGTACTAGTTTCACTAACTTTATTTGGTCTCATGTCAAGCGTGGGGGTAATTTCGTAGCCCACCATCTAGCGCAAATTGTACCCTTTGGTACCGAGCAGATCTGGGAAAATCACTGTCCCCATGACATTGCTCCTTATGTACTCATGGATACTCTCTCATCTTTTTTAATACATGTTTTCCTTTTTCCTCTCAAAAAAAAAAAGTTCACATAAATTCAGTTCAGCAAAACTAAAGTTTGACACACCCACAAAATAAGGACTCATAAAGTCTAATAAGTTCAAATAAGCAAAAATAAGTTGAAAAGAACGGACCCAAAGGGATGAAAAAATTGTTTGCTTTGACGAGTTGGGTGGATAGAGAGGGTACTATCATTGAAACTCATGTCATATACCACCTCAAGCAATTAATGTACCAATAAATGTGTGCCACAAATGCAAACTTAATAGTCAGTCAAATTTATAGATTTCCCTGCAACATCAATATCAATATTCCCAACCATCCCAATCCCCAACATCATAGTACAAAATCAATGATCTTCCTCAGTAACATTAAATGCAATCTCACATTCTATTCATTTAATCAATCAAAATTCCACAAAAACAAAAATTGAGTACCTTCTGTTTTTCAGCATCCAGGTAACGATTAACACCAGGAACCAACCTACACATTTGAATTGAAAGACTCATCTCATCAAACATAAGTTACATAACCCAAAAACATACCTCCTCTATTCTGAAATGAGTGAAACACCTCCGTCAATAAAAGCTCTCACATAAAATTGAGAAGTGTTTCGCTTATTTTAAAACGGAAGAAATAAAACTAAACAAGAGAACTACAAAGTTTGAGAAATTACTTGATCATGTACATAAAGGAGGCTATAAGAGTGGATTTGAGCCCATTATCAAGAACAACAGTAAAAAGAGATTGGAGAAATCGAGCAATAAAAAGAGAGAAAATTGGAGCAAGAATTAAAACAAGTGGCTCGTATTGAGAAAAGAAGGAATTAGCAGAAGTACGAAAGTGGGTTAGGAGAGAGAAAATCGGAAAATTTGTCTCCATTTTTTTCAGATGAACAAAGCACAGAAACCAAAGTTCAAGTTTCAAAGCTCCCAAAACTAGTTGTAAACAACAAATTAAACTAGATTTATATTATTTGTCTTCTTTCAGTCGACATTTGATTCGACAATTAGGTAGTTGTAATATTTTACTCCCTCCGTCCCATAATATAGTGCTTACTTCTTTTTTTGCACGGAAATTAAGGAGAGTGGAGGGAGTAGTAGGATCTCAAAAAAAAATTATTTAATAAAGTACTTTTGTCTTTGAACTACTCCCTTAGTTTTGTTTTCCTTAAAAAAAAATCAATAAACAATAAATGTTCCTTGGAATTGTATAAAGTAATAAATAGATGCACACATTTTAAAAGAAAACGTAAGGTATTTTGGAGAATTTGGGTAAAGATTGAGGATATTTTAGTCCAAATAAATTGATAAAAATAAAATAAGCACAACATTTTAGGCACCCAAAAAAGAAATGTAAGCACTATATTATGGGACGGAGGAAATAAATGATTTATACGAGAGTGTTAAATTAATATCATTATCGATTGATTGGTTTCTTGATTGGTAGCGTGGACGTTAGTGTTGCTTGTTGTGACTTGTGATTGCGTGATCAGCTAGTTAACCTGGAGTTGATAACTTTGTACTACATCTTTTAAATGGACTATTTTTGGTTTTTGTAACTAGGCCCAGTTATGAGGGAAATGTAACCCAATTTATAGGAGCGTGGATAATGGTCCATTGGAAATATAATGGGTTTATTATTTTTTCCGAAATGAAAAGTCATTCATTGATATAAAGTCATACGCCATTTATAATTGAAGTCAAGAACTAATAAGTACATAATCGGCTTACATATCGTCGTCTGTTGTAACTTTTCATGAGAGGGTCTAACGATCTGATGTAGTTTTGACGTAGAATTAGGTTTAACTCAAATGATTGTAACTGAAGTACTGACAGTTGTTGCAGCCCCCGCACAAATATAAAAAAGACACAACAATTTTTTTTTTTTGCACTTTAGTTACCTTTTGATATCTATAAACACTAGTTGGGTTGTATGAACACTATTTATATTTAAGGAAAAATGGATCAGAATACCCCCAACTTTGGCCCGTCCGCTTTTAATACCCCCAACTTTGGATTATTTTTAAATACCCCCAACTTTGGGGGTGGTCCGCCAAAAATGCACCCAGATGACCTGTAACCTGTTAGCAATGTAATTTTTTTTATTTTTTATTTCTCTTTTATTTTCTTTATTAGCTTTTGTAAACTAAAATTCCCAACCCCCCCCCCCTCCTCTCGCTCATTCCACCACCGCCACCCCCACGCCCCCCCCACCCCACCTTGCCACCTTCCCTCACCCCACTACCACCCTTCTCTTTTCACCCCCTCCCCTAACCCCGTCGAAACCCCATCCCCTTATCCGACAAAGAACTGGGTGCCCTCCTCCCCTCCTCCGGTCTGCGAGATACCAACTACACCCCCAAATTTACCAAACCTTTAACATCTTTATTCCTCCAACCTCCAGTCTCCCAATTATAAGTAAACAATTAAGCTTGCTAACAACATAAAAGGATCTTTTGTACTTTCTAAGCAGTGGGTGAAGAACATTTTCACTAAAAAATCCAAGATCAAATCTCAATTTCGATTAGATGAAGTGGGCTAATTTCTTCGTGCCCACACTAATTTCTTCGTGCCCACTAAATACCATTATGCTCGAACCAAGTTCGTTTACTCGCTAGTCTCGCCTTCGGGTATCACTAATTACCTTCATTTATAATCATATAATTTGTCTACCTTCACTTGTTTTTCTCTTTATATCCCTCAAAATTCTAATCTTTTTTTTGGGTTCATGTAATTATTTGAGATTATTTCAGTTTTACATGAGAGAGAAAAGGAAGAATGTAGGGTCAGAAGAGGCGGAAATGGCGGCGGCGGCAGAGAAGGAGGAGAGAGAAAATGAGCGGCGTAGTGAAGGGAGTGGGAGAGATAAGAGTTTAGTGGAGCGAGGAAGAAGAAGGTTGAGAGTTGGGGTGTTTAAGAGAGGTCTGAAAATGGAGAAGGAAGGAGTGCCCACCATTTTTAAGGTTTGTAAGGTTGCTCCGCCCAGATATTGCGGTAACACCATTGTTGACTTTGTTTTAGTGTTCGAAGATGGAAGATAAGAAGGGGTGGGGGAGGAGGGAGAAAGAGGAATGGGAGGGGACTGGTGGTTGAGGAGGGGGAGGAAGAGGAGGGGTGGGAGTAGTAAAATGGTAAAGGTGGGGTTATAAAAAAGAAAAATAAAAAAATTAAGTAAAACCAATAAGAGCATGACACGTGTCATTGTAACCTGCTAAACCAGTTCTTTTAGGTCAAGGGTGCATTTTTGGCGGACCACCCCCAAAGTTGGGAGTATTTAAAAATAATCCAAAGTTGGGTATTAAAAGTGGACGGGCCAAAGTTGGGGGTATTCTGATCCATTTTACCTATATTTAGTAGGCACTATTTGTTAGTTGCATAAACACTATTTGTAGTTACACGAACACTATGTGTAGTTGCATGAACACTCTTTGTTAGCATCGCAATTTCCGAGGTCATTTTTTTTGTTTTACTGATATGTTCATCTTTATTGTCCCATGTGCATTGACATCTTTACCCCTGATAGATGCTTATCATTTCTCGTATATCGTAGCCTAAAATCTTATCCCAAATCATGCAATATATGTTTCCCATTAAATGTGAAAATTAAATAACTTTTGTAACTTTATTAGGACTATCACTGTATAATAAAGATATGATTAATATTATCTTTAGGATAGATTGTTATCATGAAAAATATTATCTTATGATTTATTCTAAAGATATTATTAATCATATCTTTTATTATCCCGTGATATTCCTAATAAACTTTTATGTCTAAAGGGAGGGAATACGTTTAGCATTGAAAGAATAATGAGAACCAATAAGCTATACTAAAATTTGGACTCATGAGAACATGACCGCTTAGTTGCATAGTTCGACGCTATCTTCAAGGGGTAGATGAGGGTGTGCAAGGAGCCTAACAGCACAGGGCCCCAAATTATAAAGGCCCTAACATATATTATCTTAAAAAAATTTACTTCATATGAAATTACCCTTGTTTCCCACCCTTAATAAATTTCTCAATGATCAATCTTTAAATTTTCAACTTTCCATCTTAATACCCGCAACCTTCCATCTTTATTTTTTATAAATTTGGGGGCCTAATTTTCATGTTAGAGCAGGGGGCCCAAAATCTTCAAGAGGGTCCTGGCTACCTTCCGCCAATCTTAGTGATAGGGTATCAAATCTCGCATAAACACCTACGTTAGGTCCTTCCATATATCACCATGCAAAGTAGGGAAAAAAAGGTCTACAAGCTTGTAACAATAGGTGTTGATATTATAGGCTGAGTCACCCGAAAATCTAAATAACAAGATAATTAAGAATTGAAGTTGATGTTGTTTTTTTATGTGGGTAACTAAATTAAACCTCTTATTTGTAATAAATCAATGTACACAAAATCTACCAAAAATGAGTAAGGGGAAGCGGCAGACAGCAGCCTAACAGAGCTGCTGCAGGAAACAGCCACAGAAGTAGTTTGGTGATAAGTTAGCTTACACTCATACTACTCCACATACCAGAATGCTGAATATAATATGAATGTAGTCTAATTTCATCTTGACATTAGAAAAAGAATAGTCAATTCATGTGGCCAAGTCCTATGGAAATTTTTGTGAGCGACAAAAATAAGCCGCCAACAAATATTTAGTCAATTACCCTTCTCAATTCTCACTTTTATTATTATCTCCTTCAAATCTTATGATACTAGATGGAGTTACTCATAATACCAAGCAATGTGTTGCTCACCAAAACTCCGATCTATATATCATTGTAGTAATTTATTACGCTAATATATATTTTTAAAGTTAGAGAGCGACTAAGTTTAGTGATATAGACGATATTTGATGCATGTTTTGAGTACCATCCATACACCACGCACAATAGTACTTTTCCATCTAAATTAGATAACATTTACAATAATTTATTAATATTTAACTAGTTATTAGGCCTGGGCTACACCCCAACCCGGGTAAGGAAAATATTCATTTATTAATATTATACTTTAAGATGATAACACTTAATGTTATTTGGTCTAGTGGTTAAGACTTTAGTATATATGTTCTTGAGGTCCCGGGATCAAACCCAATACTACTTTTTGTTTGTTGTGGATTACATGGAGTAAAACTCCCTTAGGGAGAGCGCCACGTGACACCGTTTCTTGTTTAGGCACGCCTTTTAATATATTAGAGTATAGATAGATGTGTTCAGGAAGGAGTTTTAGTGTTTTACTATAGTGGATGTGTTACTTAGACCTAATAAAAAATCGTATTAGGCCAGGTTTTGTAAAAGAAAATAATGCTCAAACCCATAAATTTGGGCTGGGCTTACCGGCCCAATATAGGCCTTTAATTTCCAGTCGAGCTTGAAATTTGGCCTAAAAACATAGTTTTGGAGTTGTCCAAACCCCTAGTTTTTTTGGGGTCTAATCATTTATCATCAGCTCTAGTTTTACTTATATAATCTTACTTCTAAATAGATAGACTTTCTGTTTACTAATTACTAGACATTATAAATACAGTACAAAGTTCATCAAATTCTAGGAGGGAGTAGTGACTGAAGTAATGGAGTTATCATGTTTCTATGAGCCAGAATTATTGTTCTCTGGTTTCGAATGCATCCAGCATAGACGTATACATGTTGAAGATAATTCACCTTTCAACATTTCTTACCCTATAATATTAGTAATCTTTATGACTAGAAATATCATGAGTCAAATTAAAGAATGCAATGAATGGGGAGAAAGTACAAACAAGTGGTTGTGGAGAACATACACAAGTTGAGAACGCAATTTGTTGAATGTTGATAGTATTCTAACATAATGTCTATTCAATGTACATCAACTTAGCAAGACGAGGCTATAAATTTTTCGGTGTTTATATAAACTACAACCATGAAAAATCTAGTGATTCAAAATCATTTTTAATTATTAAATTTTAATGATCACATTTAATATGATCACTTCTCAACGAGGCATATACGAGATGGTAAAACAGATAAAAGAATTAAAGGATTTATTTGTATAAAAAGGTACTTACATAGTTGGATTACACGGATATACTAGGTTATAATTAGTCTATGTTATTTATCCTCCCCTTATTTTCACTCATTTCATGAAGTTAAGTTTGTACTTCCTCTGCTTAAAATACTTTACACATAACACTTTGATATATATATATATATATATATATATATATATATATATATATATATATATATATATACACACACACATATATATGTAAACGGATGAAGTAATAAAAAAATTTAAACACAAGTAAGAGGAGTAGTCAAGTCAACTCGGGTTATTCAAATGTCTTTAAATTAATTCACCAATTTATCTTGTCTTTGATACTCCTAAAATTGTGTGCCAAAGTGTAATAAATTATTTTGAAATGAAGGAAGTATAAATTAAGGTTAAGGGCTTAAGGCTAATAAGTTCATATATATTAAGTTTTAAGTCCAATAAGTTAATGCATATATAATTAAGTTGAAAATTAAAGTTTAGTTACAACTACAATAAGTTATCATAATAAGTTCATATAAGTTTTCTAATGAAAACTTCCTCGTTCTATCAAATAAAAATAACACGAAATAAATAATGTAGTGAACTCCATTCATGCAACAATCATGCATGTCATTTGATTCATAAAGTACTAGAGATTATGAGAGTTATAAAGCTCATTTCTAGAACCAGAAGAAGGATAGAATAATTAATACTATAATACTATAATAGTAGTATATATTTCCACGTACATCTATCGAATAATGCCACAAAATGTAATATGGTACCCTCAAAAAGAAAATGAACACACACAGAGAACATTATTAGTCAGATTAACTTTGAAAAGTATATGGTCAAAGGGCAAACCAGCTAATATAATACGTGGTAGGTTTATCTTTGACTGTTGGAACACACTCCAACGGAGGTATTCTGAAGCTAGACTTTTATGTGCAATGGGTATTGGGTATTTGGGTAGGCGTCACTAAGTTATGATATCATCATATGAATTATGTATTACAGTACATCTTACTCCATGTCTTGAAGGATAGGGTTCTAAATTATTTGAACTAATTTTCAAAGCTAAATTTTGCTTGTTGAATTCAAACATAATTTTTCTGTTGTTCTCCTTTCGCTTTCGAGACAATAACACGGATAATTGGTGAAGTTTCTTTTAATAAATAGTTCTATGTGTGGATTAGGATGAAGAAGCTTACCTTTCTAGGGTGCGTGATAGTAGGGTTGTTCATTTCGGATAATCTGATTCGATACGAAAATTCGACACGCAATAATCGGATATCGGGAAATTTCGGAGCAGATTGGATACCCGATAACTATAGAATTGAATTTTTCAAAGGAATAGTTCATAGAATAAGTTCCAGATCGGGGCATCGGATATTTCGAATACCCGATAATAGAACCGGATATTTTGGATATCTGGTCTTGAAAACGGATGTTTCGGATCGGATATCCAGAAAAATCCCCATGTTCGAATATCCGAAATTGGAGCTTTTCGGATTTGAAAATATTCGGATTTACGATCTGAAATGTCCGACAACTAAAAAATCGGATTGGGTATCAAATTTAAGGATCGGGTCGACCGTATCAAATTTAAGGATCGGGTCGACCGAATCACATATCAGATATTTATGCTCACCCCTACCTAATAGAATGATATGTATTATATACTCCCTCTGTATTTTTTTAGTTTCCTTGTTTTGATTGTGCGTGTTTGCCAATGAACTTCTTTGATCTTAAATATCTTTCATCACATGTTAGTAAAAAATTATAACGATTAAATAGTAATAAAATACTCATTGAGACGAATCAAACAAAAGTCCACATGACTATATTTTTTCTTATATATTGAGAAAAAATTCAGAAGATTCTTTCTAGTTGTGAATAGTGTCAAGATTTCAAGTGAGCAGAAATAAAATAAAATTATATGATATAATTAGGGGTAGCATCCATATTTACAATTATACTCTTAGTACACTATCACTATGTGATAAATATTGATATTATACACATACATTATATTTGTTAAAAAATACCAAGTTTGGCTTGACTCACTTGGTGAGGATTATTCTACCTCGTGACCTCAAGATTAGGGGTTCAAATCTCAACAAGAGTGATGGACATTTGGAGGAAAATTCCCCTTATTGTGTCTCCCTCTTTCCAAGTGTTTGGGCCTCTGGGTCGGGCCCTAGGTGAGGGCAGCCTAGAGGTTATTCATATTACCAATTTAGAAAAAAAATTGTTATTTTTTTTTAAATCTAATTGAGACGTACTGAAAACTTCTAAGTAGTTTGATTAGTGTTTGTTATATTTATATTGACTTATTTCAAAACAAAATAATTAAGTTCAAATAAGTTTCAATAACTTAAGTTCAGAATAGTTTTAAAAAGCTTAGACAAGCCAAATGAGCTGAATCTATAGAACAATATCTAAGTTATGTATTAATGTATCACACAAGTTACAAGTACTAACCTAGCTAGGTCAGATGGTGGCATTTTATCTCTATTATATAAGTGAAGGGGGGGCAATGGTGTCCCCCTATTGAATTACAACTCTACCCTCGATAATGAGAGATAATAACACCATACATAATAATCATATACAAAACATTCCAAAATAAGTTCTCAATCAACTCAAAACATTTCTCAATCAATGCATATCAACAAATTTAAAGTTCAAGCATAATCAAAGCATATTGGACATCACGTTTGACAAAGAAAATTAAAAAAGTTACTATGTACTAAACCATACACCATTGAATAATTACAATCTCAAGTATGTTTTTATCTCAAAAAAATCCAATTTTCAACTACAAACATTTAAGAAAAAAATATTCAAGAGGCTTGGAATATTACAACTTTTACGGTTTGCGGGCACGTTATATACTTTCAATTAAGTATGCAATTTGTTTATCTTGGTATACAACACATGCTTCCCTACTAAATTTACAAAAACAGTAGTGTGTTAGATAAACATAAATAGTAACAAAATTTAAAAGAATGAGTATTACTCACAACCATAAATACATAATAGTCTTTAAAAGACAATGCAAAATTACAATATAAAATTCGCACTTTTGGTTATAAAATAATCGTCAATATAAAAAAAAATGTACATAATGTGAAGAGAAAAAGACACCTAGAATTTTACAAAAAAAATGTTATGTAAATGCAATTTCTCTTAAAAAATAATATAAATCAATGCAATTTTTAAAATCGAAAATAAAAGTAATCATTCTTAAAATCCACACTTAAAATTAGTGAAATTATACGTGTCTATCATATGATTCAAATTATAATTATAATCAACCAACCGATATTATGTGTTTTTATGATTGAATAATTAGCAGTACTAAGTAAAAAATATCACAGCACGGCAGCACACAAAGCGTGCACATAAGACTAGTTTTGAATGAAGGTAATATACGAGTTACCAACATATAATGGGTGGATTTTCCAATATATGATCAATCTATCATTTAAATTAACCACTAACCAAATATACTTATATAATAATGGTAACCCATGAAAATATTGCTCCCTCAATTCGTTTATAGTTGTTCCAATTTTTTTCATAAACTTCATCATCTATTATCATTTGGAATTGTTATATTATTTTCGACCTCTCGTAGTCTTTTTTTTACAAAATAGATAATACTCTTGTATGATTTTCAAAGATATATATTGGAGAGCGCAAAAGAGTAGAACGTACCACTATTTTCAGATGCATAGAGGATATACAAAGGTAATCTAGTAATGCTGCTAATTTGTTCTTCGTTTTCTCTTTCTTGACTTTTTTTCTTTTTTAAATTAAATATACTTCATATTGTTACCCTTCTTATAAGGCTACCAGATGAATAGATCATCCATCACTTCTGCATGCATATTAATCTAATCAACTAAATCAAGTACAATATACTTGTGATAAAAAAATAGAAGAGTATAGTACTTTCATATATCATACTTTCTTCGTTCTGAAATAAGTGAAACACTTCTTTCAAAAAGCTCTCACATAAAAGAGAGAAGTGTTTCACTTATTTCAGAACGGATGAAACATATATAAGAATGCTGCAACTGCAAATATAGAGTAATCCGAATCTGGTTTAGTTTAATTTCAATATTCCAACCTCGTGTTTTTGCTTTACATGCGTGCCATTGAATATATCAGGAGCGGGAAATTGTTGTCCTTATACAAATTATTGATGAAAAAGTCTTTCAAATAGCGCACTAACATTGTTACAAAGCTTTTCAAACTCTTTTTGGCGAATAGCTTTCCTAAAAAAAAAATCTTAGTACTTACTACTATTTAAAATGTGCGCTACAGTCTACAGACTATTGAATATTGATTGAAATTATCATACTTAATTACAAAAAAAAAAATTGGTTTAAAGGGATTCCTAATCCTCCTTTTCCTCTAACATTTAAACTTTAGTGCATTCCAATAGCCACTAATCCACTATGTACATGTAAGGATTAAGGAGTTTTGAATCCTTAATTGGCTTGCATGTAATTGTGTAAGATAAGATAAGATAGAATTTCAATTCCCCCATTGTAAATATGGTACAATCAAATCAATCATCACTAGCTAATTAATTAAAAAATTTCAAAGTAGTTTTTAATTTTATTCTTTATGAATCCCTGAAATCCTCTTTATTTTGCCAGATTATAAAGGAAATTTGTATTGTAATAATACAATAGTTATAAGTTTATAACTTATACTTCTATATCGTATATCCTATAGAATTGTGTTGCCAGCTGGTGTTGTAAAAAATGGTTGTACTATTGTAAATGGATGTTATACTCAAGTATGTGCACGATACCGTTGAGAGTATACGTCTTTGAAAATTCTTCTTGGTCGTTGCCAATGGGGTTAGATCTCGCCACAGCAAGCAGCATGGCAAAACAGATCTGCTCCATATAAGAGGAGCTTGTCTAGGTGACAACGTGGTGGGGTCTTTTGGAGACTCCGCCAAGGACATGTTGGTAATTTCACACAATGGATATTTAATTTGGTATCAAATAGAGTCAAGTCATTACCAGTAGAGTCATTTTGGTACCAAGTTAGACTTTTTTTGTGGAAAAGGAGATCCTATATAAATAATTAAGCTAGTACATAATGTTCGATAGAGGCCCCATCCGGCGGCCTTAAGATACATTATGCAAGTTACACTTGGATACTAAATTGTTAAGTTGATACCAAGTTACAATTTGATACCAAATAGAGTTTAGACTTTGATATTAAATTGTTAAGTTGATACCAAGTTACAATTTGATATCAAATAGAGTTAAATTGGTACCAAGTTATGATATGATACCAAATAGAGTTAAATTGGTACCAAGTTACTAACTTACAGTATTTTGGTACCAAAAATATGATACGAAATAGAGCCAATTTAGTACCAAAATTGTAAGTTGATACCAAATATAGAATTAAGTTAATACCAACTTATTATCCAACGCGTAAAATTATCAAAGCGTGGATTATGTACTAGGGTGCACAATGCTCATTGTGCACCCAAAAAGAACATACCATTTATATAAAAGAACACGAGCAACTTTTCTACTTTAAAAAAGAACACACGATTTAAAATTAAAGAACATGTCAATCTATATTTATAAAAGAACATAGGTTATAATGAAAAGAACATACAGTAAATGAACATCTACACTTAAGGTAAAAGAACATGTACCTTTTAAATTTAAATTTGAAAAAGAAATCTTTAGTTGCAAAATTTAAGGAAACAAATAACAATAAGTTTTTAAAATTATAGACTCTGAAAATGATAAAACGACGTAGTTTAGAAGAGGATGCACCATGCTCTACATGCACTTGGGTGCATGTACTTAATTGCGTAAAATTATTAGCATGCTCTGATATTAGTGGAGTCTTTTAGAGGCTCCGCCACATTGTCACCCAGAGTTTCTCACAAGGAGGAAATAAATTGTTAGGATAGGTTTTCCTATATGTTTTCCTATTTCTATTCCTACTATTATCTCTTAGGATAATCCTTTGTTTGTTAGGTTTTCTATTCCAACTAGAGTTGGTATAATATGTACTATAAATATTGTTGGTTAATCAATAACAACAGCATGAGATTTAGCCTGATTAATTCTCTACATGGTATCAACCTAGTTCGTTCTTTTCTCATACAAACCATCAATCATGGTCGACGGTGACGGCTCCGGCGACAAAACACCACCACAGCAAATCACCTCCACCTCGCCTTATTATCTCGGACCCCAGGATCGCCCAGGCGATTTTATAACTCCCACGCGTCTCCGGGAAGATAATTATGAAGATTGGGCTTCCGATATTCGCATTGCTCTAGTCGCTCGCCGGAAATTTTGTTTCTTGGACGGCAGCATCTCGTCCCCTTCTTCTCCTTGTACTGCCTCTGATTGGGAGACCTTGCACGCCATGTTAATCTCCTGGTTAATGAACACCATCTCGTCCGACGTCAAAGCTTCCCTCTCTCGCTACACGGATGCACAGCTCTTGTGGTCTTCTCTTAAGGCTCGCTACGCCACCACCAACGGGCCCCGCATCCAGCAGCCTTTACTCATGATCGCCAAGTGCGAACAACCCAAAGATATGAGTGTTGCGACCTATTACTCTAAGCTCCATGTTTTATGGGAAGAACTTCAACGTCATGAACCTCTTATTACCTGCACGTGTTGTTCCAACTGCACCGTCGGCACACTTCATGAAACTCGCCGCGAAACACGCAAAGTTCATCAATTTTTGATGGGCTTATACACTGGTTATTACGCCCAGACTCGTGGGGCAGTTCTGGCCCTTGATCCTTTACCCTCTCTCAATCGGGTTTATCAATTAGTTGTCCAGGATGAACGGGTTCGCCTTGCGACCCAACCTGTTGATCTGCCTCCTCCCGACGCTGTGGGCTTCACTCTTCGTGCCGATCAGTCCCGTGGCCGTGGTCGTCCCCTGTGCACTCACTGCCATAAGCAGGGCCACGAGGTTGCTACTTGCTATGAACTTATCGGCTATCCTGCCCACTGGAATGATGGCGGCGGTCGTGGCCGCGGACGGGGTCGCTCTACTGGGCGTGGTCGTAGCAGCATCACTCCGGGCCGTGCCAATGCTGCTGGGGTCTCTGTATCCCCTTCCTCCTCCGATGCTCATCTCACTTCTAATCCAAAGGATGTTCCTTTATTTAGTGCTGAACAATGGAAAGTCTTAGCCGGCATGTTTGGTAATGTTCAAATCCCCGACAATCGCCTCACTGGTACGTTTGATTACCTCTCTTGGATTATCGATACTGGTGCTAGTCATCATGTGACAGGTGATGTCACTCTATTATTTGATGTTGCGACCATTCCGACTTGTTCGTGGGCCTTCCTAATGGTAGTCTTGTTGTTGCTACTCAAGAGGGTTACGTTCGTCTTTCGGCTCATATCACTCTCACTCATGTTCTCTATGTTCCTCAACTTCGTTGCAATCTCCTATCCGTTTCTCAATTATGTCACTCCTCTCATTATCTTTGTCCAATTTGACTCTAATATGTGTGCTATACGAGACACGTCGATGGAGCAGATTGGAACGGGAGTTAAGCGAGATGGACTATATTACTTCACCAAAGACGACCTTTGTTCGGCAAATCTCGTGTTCGATGAAGCAGTTATTCTTGATCTCTGGCATCGGCGTTTGGGCCATCCCTCTGAAAAAGTCGTAAAGTTACTACCTCCTGTCAGTCACTTTAGGTGTCGTTTACCCCAACCATGTGTAATATGCTTTAGAGCTAAACATTCTAGAACTCCATTTCCCATTCGTGATAATAAAACTACTCATATATTTCAAAAAATTCATTGTGATTTATGGGGTCCTTATCGAATCTTGTCTCCTCTTGTGGTGCTCGTTACTTCTTGACTATAGTTGATGACTTCTCCCGTGCCGTATGGATATATTTGTTGATTGATAAAAGCGAGGTATTTCGCATGTTTATGTCTTTTCTTGCCATGGTTGACCGTCAATACTCTAAAACAGTCCAAATTGTACAAAGTGATAATGGCACTTGAGTTCAATTGTTTACGTGATTATTTCAATGCCACTCGGTATTTTTTTTCGGACTTCTTGCACTCATACTCCTCAACAAAATGGTACTCGTTGAGCGAAAACATCGACATATCTTGAACGTGGGTCGTGCCCTTCGTTTTCGAGGCCCACCTCCCTATTCAATTTTGGGGTGAGTGTGTCTTAGCCGCAGCTCATCTTATCAACCGCACTCCCACTCCCCTTCTTCACAATAAAACTCCCTTAGAGGTTTTGACTGGTCATCCTCCCTCTTATGATGCAATTAAAGTCTTTGGTTCCTTATGTTTTGCATATAATCACAAAACCCATGGTGACAAATTTACCAGTCGTAGTCGTAAATGTCTCTTTATCGGGTACCCTTTTGGTAAAAAAGGTTGGTCCTTATTTGACTTAGACACTAAGGAAATCTTTGTTTCTCGTGACGTAAAATTTTATGAGGACATTTACCCTTTTTCTGAGCCCGAAAGTGTTAATATTGTGCCTGACCAGTTATTTGATCTTCATGCCGACATTCCCTCGGATTTTGCTATGGAGGACATTTCTCCTCCTTTGGATTACATCCCTGATTCGTTGGAGCCCCCACCTATCTCTGGGCCTTCTCCCACAAACACCCAGCCCACCACTTCCGCGTCTACTCATCCTATTCAGCCCAATCCTCCTCCTCCTTCTCTCAGCGAGCCTTGTCATGGGCCACCCCTCTCTACTGAGCCCATTCCCCTTCATTCACATTCTCCTAGGCCAGCGTCCCCACCCGTGTCCTCAGATTCTTCCTCACACGCGTCTGGGCCTTCTGTTGCTCCTGGGCCCTCATTTGACTCGGTCCCTGAACCCAGCACTCTTGGACGTGGGTTGCGTACTAAAACTCCCTCTGTCTTACTTCGTGACTACGTTACGCACACAGTTGCTGCTTCTAGTCCATCTTCCGCTCCTCCCCAGTCCAATCTCTCATCAGGTACTCCTTACCCTATAGCGCATTATATTAATTGTGACAGTTTTTCTGCGAAATATCGAGCTTTTCTTGCAGCTCTTACATCCACTCAGGAACCTCGGAATTTTAAGGAAGCCATGAAAGATCCCAATTGGCAACGTTCTATGCATGATGAAATACAGGCACTTGAAGCTAATGGTACATGGACCATGGAACACCTCCCTCCTGGCAAACGTGCATTGGGTAGTCAGTGGGTTTATCGCAACAAGTATGATTCCAATGGTCTTCTCGATCGACGAAAGTCTAGACTTGTTGTTCTTGGTAATCATCAGCGTGAAGGTATTGATTATAATGAAACCTTTGCTCCTGTTGCCAAGATGGTTACGGTTCGAGCTTTTCTTGCTATTGCCGCCTCTAAAAACTGGGAACTTCATCAGATGGATGTTCAGAATGCCTTCTTACATGGTGATCTTGAAGAGGAGGTTTATATGAAGCTCCCACCCGGGTTTCAACCTTCTGATCCCAATCTTGTCTGTCGCTTGCGAAAATCTCTATATGGTCTGAAACAAGCTCCGCGTTGCTGGTTTGCTAAACTTGTTACGGCTCTGAAACGTTATGGTTTTCGTCAGTCCTATTCTGATTATTCTCTCTTCACCTTTACTAAAGGTTCTACTCAGATTAATGTGTTGGTCTATGTTGATGATCTTATTCTTGCTTAGGCAATGATTCTCTTGCTTCTACGGGCATTCAAGGCCTACCTCAGTGATTGTTTGAAAATGAAGGACCTTGGTCCTTTACGTTATTTTTTGGGTATTGAAGTTGCCCGTAGTTCTACAGGTTTGTTTCTCTGTCAGCGCAAATATACATTAGATATTGTCACTGAGGCTGGCATGTTAGGCGCCAAGCCCTCCGGTTTTCCTATCGCGCAGAACCATCAATTGGCCTTGGCTACTGGTAAACTCCTCGCCGATCCCGAAGTATATCGCCGTCTTGTTGGCCGACTCATTTACCTCTCTGTCACTCGTCCTGATTTGGCGTATTCAGTTCATATTCTCTCTCAGTTCATGCAAGCTCCCCGCATGGAACACATGGAAGTTGCTCTTCGTGTGGTTCGTTACCTCAAGGGCACTCCGAGCCGGGGCATTCTCCTTCGTGGCCGACGGTGATTTGTCCTTACAGGGGTGGTGTGATTCCGATTGGGCGGCGTGTCCTATCACTCGCCGTTCTCTCACAGGTTGGCTTGTTTTTCTAGGACATTTTCCTATTTCGTGGAAGACAAAGAAGCAACATACTGTCTCCCGCTCTTCAGCTGAAGCTGAGTATCGCTCCATGGCTGCTGCTACCTGTGAATTAAAATGGTTGAAAGGTCTTCTCTTAAGTTTGGGCGTTGCACATCCCCAAGCCATTCCTTTATTTTGTGATAGTCAGTCTGCTATGCATATTGCCAATAATCCTGTTTTTCATGAACGTACAAAGCACATTGAGGTGGATTGTCACTTTGTTCGAGATGCTATCCATGATGGTCTCATTGCTCCATCCTATGTTCCTACTCATGCACAACTAGCTGACATTTTCACCAAGGCTCTCGGCAAGACCCAATTTGATGCTTTACTTAGCAAGTTGGGCATTATTGATCCGTCTTGCCCAACTTGAGGGGGTGTTAGGATAGGTTTTCCTATATGTTTTCCTATTTCTATTCCTACTATTATCTCTTAGGATAATCCTTTGTTTGTTAGGTTTTCTATTCCAACTAGAGTTGGTATAATATGTACTATAAATATTGTTGGTTAATCAATAACAACAGCATGAGATTTAGCCTGATTAATTCTCTACATAAATTAAGACAACACGAGCTAGGAGGAAGCTCCCCTCATAAAGTATGGAAGTGGTGCGTTGAAAATTAATGCACTCAAATCGAAGCTTTGAAGAGCTTTCAACAGCGATAATACTACTGTGAGCAAAGGAAAAGTCCAAGAACATGTGTTTGTTCCCATTTCCCTCCTTTGAAAATCAATTGATCACTTTCATCATTTACATAAAAAAAATGTACGTTTCTATTTATCAGTCTGAATTCACTATAATTACACATATGTTTGACTGGTCTGCATGTGATTATACTTTTATAGGAATCTATGTGTACTGATCAAACATAGCTCCGTTTAACTCAATCAAAGAGTTTAATTCTATGTACAAAATATAAGTAATTTTCCACTACTTTTTTTAATCTCCCATAGTAATATACAAATTTATAATCTAAAAAGTAAAATTGTTGTAATTATAGTGAATTCAGACTGATAAATGGTTGCTGATTTTGAGAATATTCTCAAATGAGTTGAAATCTCACGTGCCAATTATAGCTAGATTATTTATCATCATATGAATTTAGCTAAAATATTCAAACTCGAGTGATGAGAAAAAGAACAGTTTTTAATTTTAATTCCATTATATTCCATACCCTAATCATTAAACTTTCCCAAATTTCAGGGAAAAACTTTGTCTACCCAGTGGGTAATCTACCCACTAGAGATAGACATTAATAATTAGAGGAGTTCAACTCAGCAGAATTAATTATTTTTTAATTGTCTATTTCTAATGGGTAGTCTACCCAGTGGGTAGATGTAGCAATCTCCCAAATTTCAACTTTATCATACTCATCCTATCTCATTTCCAACGAAATCATTGAGTCCTAATGCATCCAAATTAATAATGTAAACCTATCTCTTTAGAGCTCCCATTTTATTTATTACGTGTTGTTTACGCCTCCTACTATAACTGTAGGTGGTTGTAATTTGTGTTGGTGTAAGTACAATACCAAGATATCGAAAATTATCCTTATCCTAGCTAATTTTACAAATAAGTTAAGAATTAAGGTTGGGGTAATTGGTTAGAGGCCTCTTTCCACTTCTTTGATAGGGGTTCGATTCTGCTTCCGATAAAATAATTAATTATCTAATTAACTAATTAATTTTACAAACTACCGTAACAAAACACTCTCGTAAAATTAACTTTCTAATTTGATTACATGATAATGGTCATATCATCTCATACAAGATTCTTTATCTTATTTATATACTATGCGTATATGATGTGTTTAAAAGTAGTTTGGAATAGAAACACTTAATTAGAATTTGACTTTTGTTATACTCTAATCTCATAGATCAACCAGGAATTCTCAACTTTTACTATTGTTTGTCTAATATATGAAGAGCAATAATAAAAGCAATCCTATAGATGAGTATATTTAGTCAGATCCGGTTTTATAACAATTTTCTGATATTATATGGTCATTTCAAGCCAGGGATAATTTTAAATTATTTGTTTTAATTTACTAAGGCTCTATTTATTTCACATGAGCTAAAACTGAATTGAAACTAGTTCTTATGACTAAACAAAAATTTTAAAATAGAGAAACACAATACAAATTCTGATATATGACGTGTATTATTACATCATTAGTTAATGAGGCAACATGAGTTTCTCATTAGTCTATATTGAACTCAAATTTTTTTTGTCCCACATTTTGTGTATCCATTGCATGCCACTATATTTATTTTATTGGTCAATTACAGTGTCTTTCTAAATTTCAATCATTAAATTGGTGAACCATAATTATAATGAAGCCAACAAAATAGAATGACATATACACAATATACATAAATAGTAGGACAAAAGATTGTGTAATTCCTCTAGACGAAGAATTTGATATATAATATGTATATTTGGGTTATTATCAACAAAAGAAAATAAAATCACTTGTAATTTTCCGTCATCATTAAATTTAAGCATGTAACGTGTTACGCGGAAGGAGGAGAGGAAACTGAGAAAGCATAAAAGTCGACCTTTCACGCTAATCCAAGAGATAAACTAGGATTAGATCTTTCAATTCCACCAAATCACCAATTACTATTATCTGTCCAATACACATGCGCACAATTAAGAATATCGGCCGCCATCAATCAAGCCGCCATATTTCTAACCCTGACCACACTACTATTACTATAAGTTCACAACCACCGTCATGGTACAATCCCTTTTATCATCTTCATCATCAAATTTCTCACTCTCTCTTTAATTTCTCTCTCTCTATATCTCTCTTTTTTTCTCTCTTAATGGAAGGCTACTCCATATTTTCTTCTTCCACTAACTCATCAACTTCTTCACCTACTAATAGTAATTTTCCTTTCTCATTAAGCCAAGTATCAAGCACTTCAAATAATAATAGCTTTGATCATCATCACCATGTAGATCATTATCATGATCATCATGATGGAAATCAATCTCAGCCGTTGATGATGGGTCATCAACATCAGATTCAGCCTCCTAATATGGTTGTTCATCATCAATCTCAATTGATGAATAATTATCATGATCATGATCATGATCATCATCATCATCATCTTGGTATTACTCCTAATAATCATCATAATTATCATGAAGATAATAATGATGGTCAAAACAAGAGGGTTAATATGGTTAATGATCATAATAGTAATAATAATAAGGTGATTAAGAAGGGATCTTCGGAGAAGAAGGTGAAAAAACATAGATATGCTTTTCAAACAAGGAGCCAAGTTGATATTCTTGATGATGGTTATAGATGGCGCAAATATGGTCAAAAGGCCGTCAAGAATAACAAGTTTCCAAGGTGTGTTACATGTGTGCATATTATTGTTGTCAATTTTGTCTTTGCCATTTTTGTTTTCAGGAGTATATAAATTATCATAAGAATTTATTGTTTGACTTCAATATCTTTCATTCTTTAATTAAATTGAATTTATTTATGAGGATGATCTATGAAGTAATTGGTTGATAGTTCACAATGTTTATCACTAGTGTTTAAACAATTATTACTCTACAAAAATCCAAGAGTAACTACAATAATATGTGAAGTTGGTGATGATATGTAGAATTCAAATAGAACACTCAATTACTAATTTTAGTATTGAGTAATTATCAAATATAGGTACTTGTATTCCCTTTTATATCATGATTATTTGTTTGTTTGTCGAAAAAATTATATTAATTGAAACATGGAAAATAAACATGATATACGCAGCCAAATTATCTGGACTAAGGTTCTTATACTTATTAAATTCTAAATTTAGTATAGTTATCCTTGGTTAATACTATAATCAGTATTACAAAATGATTAGTTTACAAATTTTAAGAGAAAAATTAATCAATATATTGGATTATAGTGGTATACATCTAGACTTCTTCAAGGCTCATACTTATTAACAACATTTATGTACTTTTATTATGTGGTTATGTACTTTTATTATGTGGTTCTAAGTAGCATTATCTTTGCCTGAACTCTTCGAAACTTATTTGAACTTAATTGATCTTAATAAAACTTGTTTAAATTCATTTTAATTATAAGATGTTATTACCGATCTATCGAAACTTGTCTGAACTTAATTGAATTTATCTGAACTTATTAAACCTAAAACTTATTTTCTTAAGGTGAAGAGAACACACCTTAAGTGATAGACATAATATATTTGTATACATAACAAGTTTTGACCTTAGTAGTATTTGACATCATTGGTGTTCCTTGTTTTGACTCATTAGATGTTTTGAGTTTTGGCCTATAATATTGAGTATAATCAAGGGGCCGAAACTTATTGTCCTAAATCAACCAATTTTCTATAAACTATCAATTGTTTGTTCTTTATTTATTGTTAGATATCGATCGATAATCTCATGTAATTTATATGCATGCAGGAGCTACTATAGGTGTACATATCAAGGATGCAATGTGAAGAAACAGGTTCAACGCCTTTCAAATGATGAAGGAGTTGTTGTCACTACCTATGAAGGGATTCATACTCATTCTATTGAGAGATCTACAGATAATTTTGAACATATTTTGACACAGATGCAAATATACAATTCTTTTTAAGAGTTTTTTTTTATTGATAAAAAAACCTTCAAGGAATTGTATACGAGGGGGAAATACTATAGAAGTATGTACTTATTAGTTATTAACTTATTATTACTGGCAAATATGTTATATGTAATTTGTAAATCAAGCAGGGTTAGTATGCCTTACATTTTTTCATGAGAAAGAAGAGTGCTTTTTTTTTTACAAAGATTTATTCTCTTTTTATTTTTATCATCAGTAAAACATATGAGGAACCTTAATATATCTGTGGCAAATGGAAACACTAAAATCCTGCCGTATACAATTTTATTTTGATTTTTGTATTTTATAAATTGTAGCATGCATGCTTGCATGTAAAAATAAAACGTAGCTCAGGAGATCTTAATGTTTGGGCATTTTTACCTGTGTTTATCGTAGTTGGACATTTTAATTTGATTTCATAATAGATGTGTCATAATTTACTATGTTTGGCAAATAAAGGAAAATTTGCCAAAAAAAACCTTATAAAGCATTTTTTACGAAAACAAACCAAAATCAAATTTTTTTTGCGAAAACAAACCTAGTATCATTTTCCGGTGTTGACCATAGAATTTCCGGCGTTGACCACCTCTAGCCACCACTACCAACACCTCGCGCCCACCCCCCACCCACCCCCCTGCACCCCACTTCACCCCTAGCCCGGCCCCCCACCACCCCACCCACCCCCACCACCGAACCCTCCCCACCCCCCTCGAGGCCAGCCCCCGCCCCCCCCCCTTCCCCCACCCTCTCTCCTCTCCCTTCTTCCCCCTCGCCCCCCCCCCTCTCTCCTCTCCCTTCTTCCCTCCCTCACCCCTCCCCCCTCTCCTCTCCCCCTTCGTCCATCCCCCCCACATGCCCACCCCCCCCCGCGGCTCCCCCCTCCGCAACCCGGAAAATCCGAACCCATCACCATCACATGACCCAGTAACACCATGAAACCCCCCCACCACAACCACGAAACCCACTACCCACTACCACCACAAATGAAACGAAAACTATCAAAAATCGAAGAATGAAAACCATAGTTTCGGGTGACGCATCGGTGGGGGGTTCTGGGTGGCGCAATGGTTGGGGGGGATGGACGAAGGGAGAGGAGAGGGGGAGGGGAGTGGGAGGGAAGAATGGAGAGGAGAGAGGGTTGGGCGAAGGGGGTGGGGGGGGGTGCCGCCCGAGGGGGTGGAGGGAGGGTTGGGGCTTGGTAGTGGTGGCTAGGTTTCATCTTGCAAAAATAATTTTGATATTGGTTTGTTTTCGCAAAAAAAAATTTGATTTTGGTTTGTTTTCGCAAAAAAGGCTTTATAAGGTTTTTTTTCGCAAAAATGAACTCGTAAAAGGTTTTTTTTGGCAAATTTTCCAAAAAAAATATTAGTTTAATTGATTGTTATCGCTTTGTTTTTAAATGAAATGGCAATGGGCTCCCTTCAAAAAAAAAATGGCAATGAGCTGCTTTTTTTTAACCAATTTGGCGACATAAGCTGTTTTACTTATCAAAGTGAAAATGAACCTAAGGGCGTATTCGATAATATATAGCTTTTGAGGTAGCTTTTAGTGTTTAGATCAAGTCAAAACTCTAATAATGTTGAAAACCTGTGTTTAGTGAAGTAGTGTTTAGAGTAGCTTTTGGTGTTTGAACTAGCGTTTTAGAAAAGCTATAAATAATAGCTTTTGGGATAGAGGTAGCTTTTCGAGTAGCTTTTGAGTATTGAATATAGTTTATTTTTGTTATTTTTTTAAAACTAACAGCTAGTTTTACCAGACACTAATTATCAGGAAGTTATTTTCGCAATTAAACTCTAACAGCTAATATCTGACAGCTGACAGCTAGTACAACAGCTGACAACTATTTCTACAGCTAACAGCTACTTTTGCCGAACATACCCTAAATCTATATAATAAAAAAGGAACTTTTCGAGAGTATAGATCAGAGAGCTCCTCAACATTTCAAGAGCACGGAACACGCTATGTAGGCATGCCATGTCATTGTTTTTAATTTTTTATTTAAAAAAAAAGAGTTTCAAAGAGATATAAACTCATATAAGGAGTTTTGAATAGTGGAAAATTAGAATTTTATTTTGAATAAATAACCAAAATTATTATACTATATAAATTGAATATAACTTTTGCTACATGATTCAAAATATTATAAATTGCATACCATTGAAAAGTGCTAGAAATATATTTTCAAATAAGATCAATTTACAATATAGTTTTACAATTTATAATAATATATTAATTTAGATGAATAATAGCGTATTATTCACATTAATTATCACATAATTATGCCATGCCGTCTTTAAAAAAAATGTATCTTCAAAAATAGAGTTATATAGAGGTAAAAACACATTTCTATTGTTTGGATAGTGAAAAGTTAAAGTTTGTTTTTTACTAAAGAGTCTAAAGATATTATACAATATAAATTATCACACATAATGACATATAAATATAATTCTACCGTATAGTAAATATAACACGTGCATCGTACGGGCTTCAAAAGCTAGTATAATAGTATTACTTAATTGTATTAAAGCAAAAGCCATAACTGACATGTGGCAACACCATAAATTAAAAAAAATCCTCCTAAAACTTTTGTTTTTATAATATACATTAATATATAATATAATTGTTGACATATAGGTATAGATCTTGATATATCTTTTTTATTCCCTGTGTAGTTTTTCTCTTGCTCACTTGGAATATTCTAGTCAAAGTTAGAAAAACTTAACTTTGACCATATCTAGTAATTATTACATATGAAAAAATACAGCCATGTGGAATCTTGTTAGATTCGTCTCGATGTGTAGTTTAAGAATATCAACTTTTCATCATTTTTACTAATATACCTATATATAGAGAGAGATACTAACGGTCAAATATGTGCGTATATTGAGAATTTGTAAAAGAAGGTAGGAAAAATTTAAAAAATACAGAGGGAGTATATATAACATATTCCTAATTTAGCTCCTTTTTAAAAAAAAAAACTTATTCCTAATTTAGCTAAACTATAATTAAGTATATACCTTTGACAAATTAAAAAATGTATAATAATGATATATGCTAGCATATACTTCCTCCGTTTTTTAATAAGTGACACAGAGAGAAAGTGGGGAATACCAAGGAGCCTAGAGAAAAAAAGTTGGGACGATTTGTCTAACCAATTAAATTTGAGTATTGGATAAAGTAAGTAGTTGAAACAATTAAATGATGGCAAAGATGTAATAAATGAGAAGTATTTTTTACTACTTTGAGCTATGTGTCACTTATTGTGACATTTCCTTAAAAAGAAAATGTGCACTTATAAAAAAACAGAGAAAATATATATTACAAGCCTTACATGCACGCTACGTAGGGGTGTTCGTGAGTGGTTAACCGTCCCGAAACAACATTTCGGTTCCGTGACCGGACGTTTCGGTTCACTCTATTTGCAAGCAGTTACCGCACCCATTTAGACCGGTTACCGCCTAAACAGTTAACCGTTTTTTCTGTACGATTTCCGGTTAACTATTAACCGTTATCCAAGTTATACTATTAAATTTTACTTGACATACATATATATTTTCTATTTTTTTGTGCATATACTTTATTATTATATATACTTTAATATGAAATGTATTACAAAGTGAATAATAATCCATTGGAAAACATAACTAACACTAAGAATTCACTGCATTCCCTAATTATAGTGTTTATATTAGTACTAAAGTTTCCAAATAATCACATACTTCCTCTAATTGTTGTTACTTAATAACAAATATTAGAATTAATGTAATTGTTGGAAAATGTTTCACAATAATTAAATAGAGAAAAAATATTTCTGTTTTTTGGTTAACCGTTTACTCAAAAATCATAATCGTAACCGTACCGTTTAACCGTGACTTTTATCGGTTCGGTAACCGTACCGTTAAAACTTTTTTTATCGGTACACTTTCCACCCTTTTAGACCGGTTTTTCGGTTTCGATTTTTTATGAACACCCCTGACTCTACGCATGCTAAAACATATAAAATTATGTTCGTTTCTTCCATGGAGGAAACGAAAATTATGTTCATTACCGTGAAATGAAAAGATTTTTCGTTTTCTCTCTAGAGGAAACGATGATCTTGTTTGTTTCTTCCACGGAGGAAACCGAAATTTAACTCGTTTCCGTGTACTGGTGGCGGTAAAAAAAAATAAAACTAACCACATTCCGTTCCGGTGATGCTGGCGACGTTGAAGGTTCTTCGTCGGACATTGTTGTGTTCGGTGCTCGGTGTGGTGGTGTATCATTGGTCGTGCTGGTCTGCTGGTGGAGGTGGTACTCCGGTGTTGGTGGTCAGCCGGTGGAGGTGGTGCTCCGGTGTTGGTGTTTCCCCAGTTGTGGTGGTGCTCGGGTGTTGGTGGTCAGTCGGTGGAGGTGGTGCACCGGTGTTGGTGGTCCGCCGGTGGAGGTGGTGCTCCGGTGGTGGTGGTCCGCCGGTGGAGGTGGTGCTACGGTGATGGTGGGGGAGGTGCCCAATGGTATAGAAAGGTCAATATGGGTAAAGTTGGATGAGAGTTGAGAGATTAGAAGTGGGTTGAAAGGGGAGGAGTATGTGGGGTATTTAAAGAAAAAAATACGGACGATTTCAAGTAAATACGGACGGTAAATAGCGACAGGGATAATTTAACGGATTTGCAATAATCATATAGGGTACCTAGCATTGTCTTGTAAGGAGCTTTTTGCCCACTACTCTCACGAATTAATAATAGATTTGATCTTACTCTTAATAAACCAACAACTTCTATAATTGGTATATTTAGTGTAAGGTAACATGTACATTATAGCTAAAGAAAATTTGATCGAACAAACCTTTTCCGTGGCTTGAATTCATTACATAGCATGTACATATACCAAACTTGACTCATAACAAAGACTTTTGAACAACCATCTAACATATTTTGGACCTATCTAAACATGCACAAGTTCCATTCTTCTAGTTTCTCACCACACAAGACACAAGTTGTGCTCAAATCATAATCACCCGACCTATCTACCTGAACATTTTTCCTAGATAATAAATCAAAGTTATATAATTCAAACAATTTTTTCTCGACCTTAGACCTTCTTGTGTTGGTAACACTTCAAAAAGACCTCTTCATCTCGAAATAAATGAAGACACGTTTGGCCATGCTTATAGCCAATCCCAAAATTATTTTCTACATTGACTCTAGAAAGAATATCAAACTGCATCTCTTAAACCAAAAGATGATCTTACCTTTCTATAGAATATCATCCTCATCTTTATTCTCTTCTATCAGACAATTTGTCTCAGTAAAAGACTTTGCTGACACATACTCAACCAATTATTATTAGTATTCTTATTAAAACCCTTAATATACATCAATTAAATCTAAAGGTTGAGTTATGTGAATGAAATGCTTCATATATTACAACCTTCAAGCAAAAAATTGGTTCATTTAATTCATCGCATTTATTTTTACCAAAATGACAATGATTTGTTTTTTTAATCAACTTGGACAAGGCGTATAATTTCAAAAAAAAAGTACTTCAGACCAATTATCTCTCCTAATTACACCAAAGAAACAAATTGGCCATTAATAGGACATACCTTTGACAAAATCTACTATCATTGGGCTACAAGAAAATAACCAAACTAGTGTTATCAAACTAAAGCCTAAAATATTACTACTCCAATAATGTCATTTTCCTACATAAGAGTCCAGTTCCAAATTCCAAACAAACACAATATTTTTCAGCTTGGACTTTCTATATAACCCTAAAACTTTAGGCCCAAATTGCGCTAAAATAACGCACCTAAGTCTAAGGCGGAGATATTCCCACGAAATTCGAATTTTTATTTCTAACCCAAGATTTGTTATTATTTTCTCTCTCCTCTAACTCCATCGTTCTCTCGTCACACACCAGCAATTGAAAAATACCCAGCTCAACCTAAAACACTGCGACAAATTAAAGCTCGCTCAATTTCGGAAAAAGAGGAGAGAGAAAATCAACCCCCTTCTTCAAGTCATTGCAGTTTTTCGCTAAATTGAATTTATAAAGAGAGAGAATATACAAATTAAGGAAAAAAGAATTCAACTTTGACTCTTTTTACCAGCTAAAATTTATTAATTTGATCTGGGTTTTTTTTGTAAGAAGAGAAAAAAACAGCTCTTTATTTTAGTGTTGGGAGTAATCAATTTTTTTTAGCGGTTTTGGTGGGTTTTCAGCTTCAATGGCTCTCCCCTTGGGAAAGCTCACTCTCCTTGTTGGTGCAGGTTTTTTTTCTCTCTCTCTTCTGTGTTAATTTGAAAGTTATGAATTTGTCTAAATTATGTGTTTTTTTCTTGAATTTAGTTAATTTAGTTGCTATTTTGAAGAGGGTTTTTGTTATTGTCTCAATTTGATGAGAATTAGTGATATGGGTAGAGGTCGAATTGTTTATATGGAATAGTAAATTGGGCATTGGACATTTTTGTGATTGCCCTAGATTTTTTTGGGGGAGGTTGAGAGGAGTTGTGGTTACATTGATTAGTTAATGTCCAGTTTATTTTCTCTCTCCTCTGTGTTAATTTGAAAGTTATGAGTTTGTCTAAATTATGTGTTTTTTTTCTTGAATTTAGTTGCTATTTTGAAGTGGGTTTTTGTTGTTGTTCTCAATTTGATGAGAATTCGTGATATGGGTAGAGGGTGAATTGTTTATATGGAATAGTAAATTGGGCATTGGACATTTTTGTGATTGCCCTAGATTTTTTTTGGGGAGGTTGAGAGGAGTTGTGATTACATTGATTAGTTATTTCTACTCTATTGTATCTTTTGAGGGTTTGTTTTGAAGTTGATGGTTGTGTTGAATGTCGATTGTTTCGACGTTTAATATCCGGAAAAGAGAATTGTGATTTTGTTGAATTTTGAAGGATTAGATCATACCGGAGTATATATGAGCATTGGAAGTTGTACATACGGTTTGGACTCTAATTTGGACAGCAAAATTATAGTGATGACGGATGAGTTACTAGTTTGTTTGTTTGTTGACTACTAAAAACCGAAATGTTGCTGGATGGAGTGTATATAGTTGGCGGTAGGAGTCTCTCTCGAGTGGAGAAGGTTAGTCATTAGCGTTACTAGACAAGAGAGGTTAGTTTTGAAAGCATTTACTCTTAGAGCATGTTTGGTTCAAGTTCTGGAATGGAAAGGGAATGGAATCAATTAGAGGAGTGGAATGGTAATAAAACTTGTTAGGTGGTTGGCTCAAGTTTAGAATGGAAAGGAAAAGTAAACCATTACCACAAACAAATGGATTTTGCTACTTGAGGCCCGAGGGGGAAGGTAATGTAACAAACTAGGGGAATCCATTACCACCAGGTAATGGTAATGTAATGGATTGAGGAGGGGTTGAACCAAACAATAAGAAAGGGAGTAGGTATTTGATTTCGTTTCTTAGAGCCCAGAAATATTGAACCAAACATGTTTTTAGTAAGTTCATGAAGCTCTCTAAAAGGATTATAAGTGGTGGAAGTATTCTTTTTTGTTTTACTTGTAGGATTATTTCTTTGGTTAAGATGATCTTACTTATCCTTCTCAGTATTCAGGCTTTGAGCCATTTTATATGTTAAGATGATGGATGCTCTCATAACCAATGTGTCATACACAACTTTTGTTAGCTTAATCAAATCATGTTAGCTAATTTGTATCTTAAAATTGATATATCCTTTCACATTATACTATCGGCATTTATCTATGCACCATTCTACAAGATACTACATTCTTGTCCTCTTCTACTTTTATATTTCTAGAGGCTTTTGTATGGATGGAGGCATGGAGCCAAGCTTTAGAGTTTAGAGTATGAGTGATATTAGTTTGTAGGTCAATTGCTCCATGATAGTTCGAGGGCATGAATTTTTTTATCATTTTTCCGACCTTTTATACATGGGTGACACCTCATTGGTGTCGTTTTAACATCTTTCTCTTGTGTGTGTGTGTGCGCGCGTGTGCGTGCGGGCGGGGGGGGGGCGTGGGCGTGGTGTGGTGTGGTGTGGTGTGGTGTGTGTGTGTGTGTGTGTGTTTGTGTGTGACTGTGTGTAGTGAAACAATTTGCACACTTCTCTGGTTCTCCCTCAGGTCTCATACAAAGGACTCTTTCTTCATCTGGCTTAGGATTATACCAACTTTCTCTACATGCTTGTATTATTAAGAATCACAATGTCATGCTTGTGACTGTTGCAGTTTTCGTAGTTTTTCTTTCATATCGCTTCTTTTGAATGTTACAGACCTTGTGGCCTTTATGACTAGTGTTTTTTTAATCAAATCTTTAGATTCAAGACAGGTGCAGAAGGCCCTTAAAATGTTGCATGACATTTGTCTGTGTTCCGTCCGTTGCTTCTGTCTTTTTTAAATGTTTGATCGTGAAAAAATTATGTGTTTGAATTTGCACTGTTCATGATTAACAATATTACCTTTTGCTTTTGCAGGAATTTTGGGTTCAATTCTAGCTAAAGAAGGGCGCATGCCCAGTGTCTCTGATGTCATCTCAGGGGCCATAAAGGTGTCTATCTTTAATTAAGCCGTCTTTTTTTTCCCTTCTTTCTTTAGTATATTGTATTCTCTCATGTTTGCATCTCGTCCTTCTATTCCTGCTTTGCATTAGCATTTTGGCTTATTGTTTAAGGGAGTTGCCTGTGTTTGTATTGTTTTTTCCCTCGTATTTGTTGCAATTAGCTGGTCGCAATGGTCCACCCTGCCATCACATAGCTCTATCACGAGATCTTGAAACACGTATGTCTGATGTGCTCTGTTGTATCATAGGTTGCTATGAAGCCAATAAAGCAAACTGATTCAGCTTCCTCAACAAGCAAACCAAGAAATGATGCGTTGATAGCTCAGGTAATTGCTCTGAACGAAATATGTTCTTTACGTATTTTTTTAAGATCTAGTATATGATAAGGATGAAGTTTTCTTGGAGTGAATAATGATGCAAGTTACAGTTATTCAAAGTCTAGAAACCATTTCCCTTTTAGTTGCTTTGTCCGCTCTCTCTACTGGTTAACATTCATCACTGTAGTTGTGTGTCTTACTTTGATGATTATAAGGAAAAACTGGAATCTTTTCAATGGATTGTTTATAACACGCTACTTCCCCTGCTACTTACTGTTTGAAGCATTTCTTAGTATCTGCTATCTGCTCTTTGCAAAAATCCTCCTGACGGGAAGAAAAAAGCCTTGGGTGTGTATTTAAATAAACTACCATCTTTGACCGAGGTCTACTTTTTTAAGGTCTCAACTGCTAGTTGAAGAAAGTCTTGGGGTATATTTCGGCCTTGGACTCATCTATCTCTTTACCCCCTCTTCTGCTCATTTTTTCCATTTAGTTGTTTGTCTGACTTTCCAGATTGTTGTGCTGCCTTGTGGTGGGGGTGAATTTACAAAAGATTATACCAGTGAATGGTCATAGTGAAATAAATCTCAAAGAAACATGATGGGTCAACCCATAGCTGTACCATATTGTCTGATTTTGTGTCTGCAGTAATCACTAATCAGAAGGTATATTTTAATAATGTTTGCATTGTAGTTCCTTCGATGGGACCATGGTGGGTGGTAATGGTGTTTTTATTTTATTTTATTGCGCTTCCTTGTGAATAAGTTGTGCTACTGCCTTTTTCCCATTCCTCCTTTTGTTTCCATTAGATAACATCTTATTTCCTTCTCCCTCTCTCCCTCACCTAACCATTCTTTATTCTCACCTGTTGTTTTTCTTATGTGATAGATTTGATGGCCTTCTGGTTGCAGCTGAAATATTAGGTGTGGATTTATGTTAATTATGGTCCAACTTTCTGTTTTCAGGTAAATAGTTTAAGGAAAGAGCTGCAGCTCCTTGCATCAAGCAGACCAGTGACAATTGTGACTTCGAATGCAACAGGTAGCTTTTCTTTGTGTTTCTTATTTTATTGGCTGTTTAGCTCAATGTACCATGCTAGCAAGTAGCAAGCCTAGCACTGAAGGAGCTGGGGTAGAGAACTTGAGATAGAATTATAGAAAAGAAATGAAAAAGGAACTTTATATTTGCAATTGCCTCCGTGGACGAAGCAAAACTTCTGAACTTCCTAAATTCCAGCAAAACTGCTGATATAAATTAAAATTTAGCTGCTTGGTGTGGGTGATAGTTAAGTAATTAGAAATGGGGGAAAGACACTGATTGAGGAAGTAGTTTAAGGATGGGTCAACAGGGTGCTGCGATCTCTGATTCTCTCGTGTTTTTGTCTGGCAGCATTGCACTATACTGTTTTGTCTGGTCTGAACTTGGTGACTAAAAAATATAACATTGAAGAAAATGTGTTAGCCATTATGTAGAGGAACTAATGGTTGATTAATTGTTAACATAAAGCAGCTCCCTATGAAAGTCAGATAGTTTCTTCAAACCTAAGAAATAGTGAATTTTAGCTAGACAAGTAGACAGTGTTAAGGGAGGAAAGCTGATGAAGATATGTATTTTTGCAATTTATAACTGTGGTTCTTGCAACCCTCCTCCCCTATCCTAAAAAAGAGGTTCTTTGGTTTATCCTTTGGTTGTTTTTTGACAGACTCTTGATATTCTGTAGTAATTGTAACTCCTACTCCTCTTTTAGGTTGTATGTGGTTGAGACTTGCTTAAAAATTATTTTTAATCAATATGTAATTACTTCACAAAATAGATATCCTTAGAAATAGTTGTTAAAGATTTTAGTGTTTTGGGTGGTTGGCAAAAAAGGCTCTTTTTTTATAGCATTTTGGGGCTCATATAATGGTCTAATAAAAGAGATACTTGAAGCGGTGAGCTATAGTGGGAGGTAGTTAAAGGCGAGAAAATATAGGGAATGAATCAAAGGGAGAGAGAAGCAGTGAAGATTGAAGAGTGAAGAGAGGAAAGAGGAAAGAGGAATGAGAAATGAAAGATAATTGAGAAAAACAGAAAATTTTGGGGGGATGAAGTATTAAGTTCCCTCTTTCATAGCAAAAAGTATCTTCCAAGATTCAACTTAGGCAAATAAAAAAAAATCCTTTTAAGCAGATTTTTTGCTTCTGGTAACCACAAAGGTTTTAAAATATTATGCGTGCTACAAAACAAGAGAAATTTATATTGGAGATGTAGACCTAGCAAATTTTACCCTGATGGGAAATTGGGACCCAATAATGTGTATGAAGTGGAATTCTTCGTAGCAGAGATCAGATTTCCAACTTCTAATGAAACAAGTAGTCTGCATGTCATATCTTGTAAGGATATCTTGATGTTTTGATATGTATACATAAGAGCCAGGGACTGTAAATAGAAAGCATTTCTGTTTCTAATTGTATTTTTATTTTTGAGGATTTAGGCATACAGAAGTGCGTTATGGTCTGAAGGTGGCAATTTTTTTATGAGTTTGTGAACAAAGTTATTACCAATCGAATATCTTGGGGTCTGATAATTCTTGTGTGTGATTCCTTTTGTTTCTTTCTTGCTAATGTTATGTTTTATTACTTATTGTGAAGAGCAAATGTTATGAGTATCTACTGTCATCTCTTTTTGATTGGATGAATGAAAACAAACACTTTTTTAGAATATTTTCATGTTCAGAATTCAGATCATTGATTTGTATTTCCCTTAAAGCCAGGCATTTACTGTTTCTCCTCTCACTCTCTATAATATATTATTAGTGCTATTTAGCATAAGGTGGTTGTATTTTAACATGTTATGTCATTTCTCTCTCTTGCTGATGGCTTTGTTTATTTCTCCATTTTGTAGGTGGCCGCCGATATGGTATAATTATTGTGATTGTAGCTGTTGGCTATGGATATGTGTGGTGGAAGGTAAAATATTTTGTGATTTATCAAAATGCTGAATTAATTGAGGTGCCTTTCTTGTAACCATTGAGTTCCCTCCTAAATAGAAGCAAATTGCAACAGGGCCACATTACTTAAGCAATTGAAGCCACAATTTTGTCTTTCTTTGTTTTATGTGTAGCATTATTGTTTTGTTTACAAAAGTGATCTAAATAATTGCCATGTGCATGTTCAGAAAATTGTTAAGCTATTGAAGTGTGAGTATAAATTAATTAAAAATGTTGCGAAAGCTGAATTAGTTGCTGGGCAGAAGCAACTCAATATTCTATCTTATTCTTGGCAAATCAACATGTATTTACTATATAGGGGTCATTTTTCTAGAGCAGCATTCTTGGTGAACAAGCGGTCAGGTGTACCTCAGGAATAGGTTACACAAGTGATCATAATCACATCTGTGAGCAACCTAGATTTGTTACGGTAACACTGTCAATTGTTTTGTGATAAGAAATTATATTCTGGCACATCTTGCTTTAATGAGTGTTATTGTTGATTGCATCTTTTGTGCTCCTTAAAAAAAATCTTCTGTCTGTAGAATGAAATGATTCACAATTCATTACCTAAGGTTCTTTTTTTTCTCTTCTCTCATCTCAATCAAACATGTCATTCCTCTCCTGTCTGTGTTTAGTTGTTTACTGCTCCAAAAATTATATGGTACTTGAATCGGATGAAGCTATAATTTGTTTCAGGGACTATTATGATTTTGAGGGACTATTATGATTTTGTGACATGCTATAATTGCCCCTCTTTATCCTCTTTGCTTGTGTATATGTGTCACCTCATATATGGCTCCAGCTTTCTGACTAATCTTACAGGCAGCATGACGAAGTTCCTCACTCAGCGTTAATTTATTTTTTTGAACATTGATAGGGTTGGAAAATTCCCAGCTTCATGTTTGCCACCAAGCGTGGCTTGTCAGATGCCTGCAATTCTGTTGCAAAGCAGCTTGATGATGTTTTTCTTTCACTCAGGGTAAGTTTCACAATTCCATCACTTCTCTCTTTTCTTTTCCGGATAGGAACATAGTCTTGTGTTTGTCCCTTGTTAAACTTCTGTTGATACTGAGTGTAGTCACAACTCACAAGTGTTCCCTGGATCAAAATTTTCCAATGTTTCTTTTCTTATTTATATGGTGTTATATTTATCTATATGTATTCTGTTTTCCATCTGCAGTTCTCTCAGAGAGATTCTCTTTTGAGAATTTGGAATATAAGTTGAATTTCATAATTTTTTTATTAGAGGCAGCCTTTCCAAGTTGTGCAGGAATGTTTATTTCCTGTTAGTTTTGTCGTTCCCATCTTTCCTTTTGATAGTTGAACTTGTAAGCTCATGTCATATTGGGTTTTAGATATCCTTTGAGCCTAGTTTTCCTATTGCAGAATTTTATGATCTTATGTTAACTTCAAGTTGTGTATGTCTCATTCAGAGACCTGAGTGTTGTATGTTTTCTAAGATTATTTCCATCCTCTATTGCTGCAGGCTACTAGAAACGAAATATCTTCCAAACTCGACGATTCAAGTACTAAATACGATGAGGTTGTTGCATCCAGTAGTACTACTAAAGACGAGGTACAGTTTAAAATCCGTCATGCAATGATAATAATGCCTTTTTTTCTCGAATGCGGTGTTCAGAAACAGTTAAGCTGGTTGTATTGAGAAGTTTTGAAATCACAGAGTACTGATTTTTATATAAAAGACAACTTAGCACTCCTTCAGAAGGAAGGAGGGTTGCAGCAGACGACTACACCTTGTTTTTAAAGGCTTCATGATTCTTGCCATTATCATCATGTGCTTGCTTTAATATAGTAGCAGGACAGTCAGTGTTGTTGAGATCTAGTTTGAAATGTACTGCTGCGAATATGTGTATTCATATTCCATTTACAGCAGATAGTGTTGGTAAAAGATATTTCGCATTGCTATGCAGCTACTTCTGAATATGTTGAAGGAAATTTTCCTTTCATTTTGAATTTGTAATAGATTCTATTTCTCATTGACCTTTTTAAATTTTCAGGTAACTGGGGTACGTCAAGAGGTTTCCAAGTTTACAGTGGATCTCCAGACTGTTAATCATACAATCCGAACTCTGGTGACTGATGTTTACTCAGTGTTTTTTATTATTGGGTGAACAACTTTCTTCCTTGGTTGGGGCCCCTAAATACAATATCTGACTTATCCTTTTATAATTTTAGGAGACAAGAATGGGCAGAATTCAAGGGAAACAGGTTTGAACTTTTACATTGTTGAACGTCTGCAAATAAAATATATTACAAATTTAACATTACATCTTGTTTTACAATTATGGTCAAACCAATTTCAGGATGAGACAAACGAAGGAGTGGCAAATTTGTTACTTTGTACACTGGACGCGGAGAATAGATTTGTAGATCTTGTTCAGGCATGTTTTTGGTTGTCCCCTTCCAGTGTGTATCAAATTATCATCATATCTGAAAAAGCATTTGTTCATTTTTCTCATAATTGTACTTATACTAGTTTTTGGACCCGTTCATAATGCACGGGAATTCTTTAGTTTATTAAGTAGTTTTTTTCAGTTCCAAATCTATTAAATGCATCATTATTAGAATACATGCATATAAAGTTCAAAGAATATAAAATGTAAAATTAAATTATTAGCTACTGATTTAAAATTTTATGATTCAAAACAATTATAATTGAACCTGGCTTACAACTCATGTGTTGCACCATTATGATTTATGATACCCATGCTATATCCTTGCTAATTATATTGTACAACATAAACCATCTAGAATATATTATGCTAATGTTGTTTATCATTTTCTTTAATTTACCAACGATGTAATATCGAAAAAAAAAATAGTGCTCACAAATGTAATATAACCGCGCTATATCCTTATTGTAACGTACAATATATATTATGTTAATAAAATTTTACTAAAGTTGTAATATAATTTAGGGAAATATTTACAATATATATTATGCTGTCGTGGGCTTTTTATTTGAATGTCCTTCACTGCTATTATTTCTTTGTCAATATTTATGTTTTCTTATTATAATTTCTGTTTGTTCTCTCCAAAATGTGGTTCATGTGTTCAGTGTTGTCAGTTTTTCCCTCATCTTGAGCATGGTACAGTGTGATATTGAAGGGGAAAAAAAGTTAGAGCTCCTAGAATTTTACTTCATTTTTTATTTAGTATTTCATCTAACTGATGCCACCGATTTTGAAATTGCAGGATTCTCCTTCAAATTCTTCCACACCCGCAATTGAACATCGACAAATTGCAGCCCCTTCGAGGGTATATGTTCTGTAGATGCTTTGCTGTAGATTGAATTGCTTTTTAAAAAAAAAAAAGAATAAATTCCACAATGGGTGTGCTTGTCCGCAGAGCCTAAAGAATGCTTCTATCTCTTTTTTTCCTGGTTGGGACTTGGGAGGGATAAGAAAAGAGGTAAATAAGGATGAATGGTGTCACTGGCAGTTGGGCAAAGCAGGCATATGGTTGGGTATCCATGTTCAGTTGCTATGCTGTTAATGAGACTGGTGGAGAGGGGGGGAGAAACTATGTCAGGATGAATGGTGTCACTAGAAGATGCGCGAGGCATATAGTTGGGTGTCCATTTTCAGTCGCAGTGCTGTTAATGAAGCTGGTGAAGGGTGCTTGGATGTTGTATATGATGAGTTCTTTTTTGTCCGGGATCACCTTTTTATCTAATTTATCTCGCTTAAAGTAACGATTTTGTATTTCTTTCATCACATCTTAAAGGTCCTACATGAACTTTCCAGTGAAGGAGGATCATGATGTGAATGGTTTGCCTCTCTTATTTTTGCTTATGTGTTCTCTTTTTGACCATCCAAACACTTGCATACTTCATTTCTTAATACTTGCAACATTTGTATATGGCACATGAATCAAGGAGGAGGGACAGAGGGTAAAACATGGCCCATGAGCTTAAATTATAAAATAAGGCGTTCTTTGTGTAAAAAGTTTCCGAAGAGAGATATGTTGCGAGCATTGTGAAACATCCCGAAAAGGAATATGTTGCAACTTGCAAGTATTAAGAAACAGAGGAAGTACTATTATCCCTTTCACCCACCAAAACACTGAAATCAGCCCCCTCCGTCTACCTTCTCTGTTTCCAGAGTTACATCTGTGGTACTTTTCCAATTATTATAGTAACAACTAATCACAGCTTTGCAGGCATGTCATGCAATGAGACAAAAGTTATTGTCAATTTAATAACATGATGCCATTGTTATTCAGAATATTGAGATGGATGCGTAGTAGACTAGTAGTTGACTAGAAGACAGGACGTTAAGATAGTGATGAGGGTGTAAAGTTGCACTATTTAGAGTTATTTGTCATTCTGGATGAATACCGTTGAGAAAGGGTATAGGCTATGTTTTACAGGGGGCTGGTAGAATTAGAAAGCATATCACCCTAGGGCCAGACTGGCATGTGCTACTCAGGCAGTTAGTTTGGTTGACAAGGCATTTCTGTAAATGAATCCAGGCTTCAATTAAACTTTTCTTCTAAAATTACACACCTTTTTTCTTGAATTACAGCATAAGTAGGTGTTTCTAAGTTGGGAGATTGAGGGAAGTGTTGATAAATTATGGAGCTCTTACAGTTGAAATTTATAGATACTAGTGTATATGATCTGTAGCATTTCTTTTGGGGGTTTATCATAAAAATTTCAATGTTTTTGAAGGGGGCAAACCATCATTCCATGCCCCATACTCTTTTAACCAGAAAATCATAGACGGTAAAGGGCAATATCTAGCATGATAATAGGTGTTTGCTGCTGTATGTTAGTTATGTTCTGAGCTTCTGTGTATGTGAGCTCCGGGGTTACTCTCTGTATCTTGTTAACCACTTGGATCTTGCAGACTGTGTCTCTCCCTTCAGCGTTGGAGCCTTCCTCTCCTTCAACTTCAAATGGATCTAATGAGGTGTGCTTTCATCTTCTCTGCATATCTGATGCCTACACTTATTCTAGTTCTAGCCTTTCCCATGTTCATTAATTTTTTTTTTCTGGTGCTTTATCATGTTCTTGCGTGTTAATGTAATGGCTGTTTGATAGAGTTGGGTGAACCTCAGAGAAAACACCAATTGTTAATGGATCCTATCAAGTGTGAAGATTGTATATACTATTGTCACATGTTGGCTTATACCTTTTTCTGCAATCTAATTGGGCCATGTTCTAAATTTCTCTACAAATTCCATTGACATTAGGGCCACTAGTCTTCCTTTGATCCAGTGAGGTCAGCAACACTTCCAAAAAGAACCAAAATTGTGAGGTAGGATTATTTCAGGGAGAAGGCTACTCACACAAACATTATGTTACTGCTCCGGCTAGGATGTTTTTCTGCCCTAAACTGCATTAGTTCTCATGGAACATAGCTAAGTACAAAACACTTGAACCAGTTTTTTTTCTCTACTGCTTCAGTTCTAGCCCATTTGGGCTGATGGATGCTAGGTAATATACGGTTGTGCTCTTGACCTGGTGTTATTGTGCAGGCCAGACTGGCCTGGTGCAGGTCAATAGCCGGTCTCCTAGTTAATGGACCAAATTTGGCCGGGTCATGTGGGTTGTTACTTGTTAGTCATTAGTGTGTAAATGATGGTCGGGTCAATAGAGTAAGGTGAGAAGAGCGAGGGAGAGAGGAATGAGCACACGTAAAAGCTAAACCATACGTGATTTTCTTAACCTATCTCTTTCTTACTAGTACAAAATTATTGGCCTAATATTTGGGGGACCTGTATTGACTGTGTCTGTGTCCAATAAAGGCCATGTCTATAACGGTCTTTTCAATAATAGCCTCTTTTAAACTTAACCCACCCTCGTACCCATTTGGCTACCCTGTCCATAATCAAGGTCTAGTTGTGTTGGGTTTGCTCCAATGAGTAGGAAAATATGAACTTACCATCTTAAGTGGAAATCTTCTTATGCATTCTTGGGATGGATTTTCAGGGGTATTTCCCCACATGAAACACGGCCTAAGGGACAAACTTTAGCACTTGCTTCTTCGGAGAGACCTTAGATCTAACTAGGAACTTCAAGGAAAAACATACGAGTTGCATGTGTTTTTGCTAAGAAGATCATCACTACATGTCTATTGAGTATTGTTGTTTTCTGCTGATACATTATTCCAAAATTCAGGTTAATGGACAACACTCGAGGAATGCTAACTCAGCCTCAGGCCAGAATGTAAGTTCCTCATCTTCACTTTCCCAGTTTCTTATTCTTTGTCACAAGTCACAACCGCTCCCAACATTCGCCAATCATTTCAGGAGTTTCAAGGGGCTTCTGGAGCAGTAGAGAACATTTCCAGCCCTAGGGTTTCCAATGGGACTCGCACAACAGACATCACAGAAAAGCCTCCTGGTTTGGAGTTGCCTCCAAAAAGCGCTGGCTTGCTTTCTAGAACAATTAGTGCAACACGGTACTTCAAATTCATGTAGATTGATAGTACAATTGCGCAAGTTAATATATGACCAAAAGGTTATACACAATATAGGTCCCACCGTAAGCGGTCGGGAAAAGCTTGTGGCTTTTCAATATCATATCAATGGCCAGATTCCCTTTTGACAGGGGATAACGGGTAAGATTGCAAGATTTATGTAGACTTTCTGGTCATTAAATTTTGTAGAGATTCAAACAAGTTTAGGTTTAGGATCATTCTTGGTCATGTACGACGTCGAATGCTATGGAGATCTCGAGGGGCTAGATTTCCTCTTAATAAGAAACACAGGCGTATTTATTTCTATGTTTCCCCTTTTCCGGGATGCTAAGAACCCAAAATCTGGAAAGTGCAGTACAAGAAGAAATTGAGCAGAAACGAAGAAGGATCTCCTCATAATAAGAAAACAGGCGTATTTTATGTCCATGTTACCCTTTCTCTGGGATGCTAAGAACTCAAAATCTGGAAAGTTCAGTACAAGAAGAAATTGAGCAGAAATGAAGAAGGAAGAAGAAGCAAGAGATGAACTTGGTGATGATTTTATATCTATAGACCTAGAATAACAACTGAAATTTGAAGATGCAATAATTTTCTATCTTCCTTCACAAGCTTCTCATGACTGAATTGCCTTGTACTTCCACTGTTGCGAATCATTATTCGTGAAGTTACAAATTTGTTGCAACATTGCTTTATTTGGCAATTGGTTATCTCATATCTGTATTTCTCTCCTCGTTACATAGGTTTCTCTTCTATTGCTCCTTTGCACATGTAGTTCTTGCAACTTGTGTTTTTCCTCTATATTGCAACTAATTTGGAACAGAGTAAAATTTTCCTATTGAACTCTCCCTTATGATGAAACTCCTTGTTGGTACTCTTACTAGTTACTACCTTCGGTGGCTTAGCTAAGGGGAAAGAGTTATGGAAACTGCCGTGGGAAGATGTGCAGATCGGGTGGAGTGAATATTGTATGCTTGGGTAAAACTAGAGTTGGCCATATTTGATATTATACACAACATAATCAAAATTAATGCAACACCAACATAAAGTTATTGAGAGAAGTTCAAAACTGACCCGATGCATGCACAAATCCAAATCGAACATGCAATATATCATATTACTTAATTATCATCTTTCCTTCGATAAAATGAGGATAATATGTCAATGCAAATTAATGCAAATTGAATGTCCTTAACTCCTTACTTAAATATGATCACAACAAGACAATCGATTAAGATTCAAAGAGCTAGTTCCAAAATTCACTAACAATTCCAAATTATTGAAACCAATACAAGATATGTTCTATGTGGAATCAATTAGAAATCATGACAAGTTATTCCACATGCCATTCAAATTCAAATATATATTAGTCATTATTATTCTGTTATTATGACATCATCACTTTTATCATAAAAAAATACATCATCAAAAGCCCAAAGGCCAAAATTAATCTAAGGTGGAAAAAACTCTTAACACTCTTTCAACCTCCACTGGGCCCTCTTTACCCCTTGTCGTTTGAAAAATCAACATTGATGGGTACTTACTTAGTCAGGTGTCTTAGTACCCACAATTTCTAATAGTTTGTCGTGACTCATTTGGTAACTGGATTGAAGGTCTTCAATCTATATCATTTTGCCTCAGATGCTCTTGAAGCGGAATTAAAAGCTATCTACCTTGCACTTAAGTGGATTCATAACAGGAAATGGAACTCGTGCATCATCTCCACATACTGCATCTTGGCAGTCAGAGCTTTCAACCAAGAGTCTCACCTCAAAAGAAATTTACATGATCTAGTTAATGATTGCAAGGAGTCACTCCACAAGTTACCTCACATCACTTTGCAACATGAAAGAAGAGAAGCAAACAAGCCAGCGGAAACACTCGCTAGATCAGCAAAAGGGGAGATTGAGGACTTCAACCAACTGTTCTCCTCCAGATTGTATAAAACTATTTTTATTTGACAAATAGGCTTGTAGTAGTTCAAACTTAAATTTTATCCCTCCTTCACAAGAAACGACCAGCGTTGTAGCAAACTTAATTATTATCTAATATTGCATTGCTCCTATCCCACCAAAAAAAATATACGAGTTTCAAAACTAACTTTGTTAAAAAAGTAACTCATCTTGGACTGACTGGCCGGGACAATCCTAGCTATAAGACCATAAGTTTCAGTCCAAATGCGGAAGAATCGGCCAGAGTCGATTTAGGGTTTTTGGAACTTAAACCAAATCAGACAAAAAACACATTTCTGACCTAAATGCATTACTCAAAGCCTTGAAAAATTGCCTAAACATCAGGTTGGCCTGTTTGGGCCTGGCTCATAATCATGAGCTCTTCCAGGCATTCAGTTTGGGGAATGGTTATTCACCACAATGGCTTATAATTAGCAGGGTACCTCGGCTCCAAATTCCTTTCCCGCCATTTCTACCCCTTCCACTCTTTTCCAATTTCCTACTCCACACCACACTAGATTTTAGAGAGAGAATTCGCCGGAGAAAATGGAAATTCTGAGATCTCAGAAAAAATCTTCTTCCGACGAAATCGCCGTCGTTTCTACTCTCCCGCTTTACAACTCTCCTCCACAATTGGAAGTTCGTCTCGAAGATGACTGGGGTATGTGATATGATCTGATAAATTGAAGACTAAGTGAGGTTTGGAGTAGGGATTTTTATTAGTAAGGGTATTTTGTGTGACGTTTAGAAAGTTTAGGGATAAATGTGAAGAGTTCAAAAGTGCAGACTAACGTAGAATTTCGAAAAACACAAGGAGAACTACGTAGAAAAACCCGAAATTTAAAGATGCAATAATTTTCTATCTTCCTTCACAACCTTCTCATGACTGAATTGCCTTGTATTTTCACTGTTCCAAATCAGTTATTCAAGGTCATACAAAAAGCTTATTTTTAATTTTATAAAAAAATCACGCGTTTGATTGATTCACATGGTTGAGTCAAGGCACGAAATTCAACCAGCCTTCTTCTCACCATCATGTCATTTTAGACTTTTAGTTTAGTTTATTAAATGATTGCATATAAAAAAAACAGATCCTATCAAAATCAATGGAATAAGTTAATGGCTCAAGCAATGACGTGTAAATACTTAGCCCTTATAATTAATAATAAAAATAAATAAAAATGTAGATAATTCTTAACTCGTTTGCCTATATAAACACCCTATCCCCCACCAAAGTACTTCCCCCCCCTCCTCCTCTCTTCATCCTTTGCAATCAATTCGAATCACAATTTCTTTCTCTTTCATACCCTTCTGCAGTCTGCATCGGGTATGTTCTCCTTGAATCATTTTTTGTGGTGGCATTTTAAATACTTCCTCCGTTTTTTTTTACTCGCAACACTTTTCTTTTCATCAACTCCAATATTTTATTACAAGTTCATCTAAATGTTGTAAGTCCAAATAAATGTTCTTAGAAAATAACTCATTTGAGAATTTATCAATTTAGAGTAGTATCCAACAAATTTTTTTTGATTTTAAAAATGGGTTTTGCCTTCTTTCTTTTTTTCTTTGCTGGGAGAAAATTTTCAAGGATTATTTTTGTTTCTATGTCTTTTTTGCTTGATTTTTGGTATCCATATTCGAACTTTTTTTCTGCCACATTGATTAATGATTAGAGAATACTTCTATTTAACATAGTTGGTTTACACAAAGACGGATTTATTGTAAGTTAAAATGTCACCTGAAAATAAAAGTGACCCTTTACTATTGATGAGACATATTTGAGAATTTGCCATAGTTAGTATTACTAAAATTAATGTTTTTTATTTGATCGGACTGTTTAAAAAGGAAATGGTTTGTGAATCCAAAACTATCAATTTTTTTGTCATATTAATTAGCCACTAATACAATATAAATTCAGTTTTTGGTTTGAGAACACCGTTAAAAAGAACTACTTTCCCGTTCCAAAATAAGTTAAACACTTGTGTTAAAAAACTGTCACATAAATAAGAGAAGTGTTTCACTTATTTTGGAACGGAGGTTGTATTATTCCTGCACTTTAGTACCTCGTGGAAAGCATAAACAAAAAATTGATGAATATCTTTTTTATTCCAGGAATGTTGAACCGGCGACTGTTATATCTATTATTCCAATAATTATCAACTAATTAAATTGACGAGAATTTGGAGCATGAATCATTTTTATGATACTCTTTTCTGTGATTTCTATCTTAATAATAACTAATAAGAGTCGTATGATCTGTCTTTTTTCCACAGCTTAAAAACAAATGGCATACGAGGATCGATACGTGCAAGCTCCAAAATATGATTGTCTTTTGTTTGGTGAGGATTGCATTTTCAAATGCTTACAATTGTTACAAATTTAAAAAAAAGCTTAGAAAACTTAAAAAAAAGGCCAAAAATGTGAAAGATGGCAACTAACTACGCCGTCCCGCGGATAAAAAAAAGCAACATTTTCTGGAATTCCCTTTTTTAATTTAATTTGTAGGCTGATATTTACAAATTTATGGCAAAACTTTGTAAAAAAATTATATGGACTTGATCCATATTAGATTAGTGTGGACATAGTGTTAATTTATGTGATTTATCAAAAAAAGATCATTGTACATAAAAAAAATAAGATATAAAAGAAGTAGATATAGATTCTAAAGGGTAACTATGTAAGAAAAAAAAAGTTACTATGTCACAAAGTGAAAATTTCATTATGAGTAATGTATGAAAGAGTGACCGTATAAAAAAAATATCACTATGTTAAAATATAACATATTAGTGTTAATTTAGATTTTAAGAGTTTACTATATGAAAAAAGTGTCACTATGTCGTATAGGTTTTTGGTCTACAATAATATTAGTGTGGTCCAAGTCTACACAAGACTAGCTCCAAAACTTTAACCTTTAATGAAGTACACGCAATCAACAATAGCTAAAAGTTGCTAGTTGATTTATCTATAAATTATTTTGAGATGAGTTTAATAAGATTATACACGCATGATTGTAAGGGTGTTTATGGGTTGTTAATTGTCCCGAAACCACATTTCTGTTCACACAAGACTAGCTCTAAAACTTTAACCTTTAAAGAAGTACACGTAATCAACAATAACTAAAAGTTGTTAGTTGATATATCTAGCTAGAAATTATTTTGAGATGAGTTTAATAAGATTATACATGTAATGTAAGGGTGTTTATGGGTTGTTAACCGTCCCAAAACCACATTTCGGTTCGTAGAATCGAAAATTTCGATTCACCATATTTTTGAATTGTAACCGTAACGTTCAAAGTGGTTAATCAGTTTTTATGTACGGTTTTTCAGTTAACCATTAACCATTACTCAAATTTTATTAGTATTTTATTTTACTTATTTCATATTTGTTCTTTTTTTTTATTTGCACAATTTGTTTTTTCACGTCTGTAGTGGACAGACTTCTTTGACAATGTAATAATGTATACATTCAAACAAATAAAAATAATATTCAAGTGACATATAAAGACAAGAGTTAGTGAATAAAAAAAGTCGGTTTAACCTCATTTTTCATGAGAAATAAATCTAATACATATAGTTTATGCTTGTACTGGCAGATCTAGATGACACTTTATATCCTCTTAGCTCCGGGTTGGCAAAAGGAGTCCTCAAGAACATTCATGGTTGGTTATTTGTCAATCCTTTATTATAATAAAATTATTTAGGTTATATTTACTTTTTGGATGTTGATTTATGGTGAAAATATATATTTCTTACTTTTTACATTTTTTTCAAATTCCTACTTGCGTAGACTACATGGTTGAAAAACTAGGCATCGACAGGAGTAAGCTTGATGATTTGTCTAACCTTTTATACAAAAACTACGGCACAACAATGGCTGGTCTTAGGGTATGTTTATATATACACGTCAGATGTTTGTATTACATAAGACTTTATGACTTTCTCATAGATTACTAATTAATTATATGAATGAATGTATGTCTATTTTGCAGGCAATTGGCTATGATTTTGACTACGATGAATATCATAGGTGTGCAACTTGCTTTTCTTTTCTTTCTATTATAAAAGTATTTGCTAATCATTTACTAAAATAACTAAAATTAGTATAACCTCAAAAACTATATTAAACTTAACTGAAGCATATAATATATAATGCCTTTGAAATTTCGAATTTTACAGTTTTGTTCATGGGAAGTTGCCTTATGAGCACCTTAAACCGGACCCGGTTTTAAAGAGTCTTTTATTGAGCTTGCCTTTTCGTAAAGTTGTAAGTAACATGTACTTAATTTCTATTTATTTAAGCTCAACATATCCATTTCCATCACTTTTAATATAATTATGTTAACATCTCTACATATTTATGCATAGATATTTACAAATGCGGACAAGATCCACGCGGTTAAGGTGCTAAGCAAGCTCGGATTAGAGGATTGTTTCGAGGGTATTATTTGTTTCGAAACTTTGAACCCAACCCACAAAAATTTTGCTTCTGAAGATGAAGATGATATCGCGTTTGTGGGATCAAAGCCTATGGTTTCCAACATCAACAAAGCTAATGATATTAATAACACTCAAATTTTTGACATAATTAGTCATTTTGCTAATCAAAATGTTGCCACAACATTGCCTAAGACACCCATCGTTTGTAAGCCTTCAGAATACGCAATTGAACAAGCACTTAAGATAGCCAATTTGGACCCTCATAGAACAGTAAGTTTTATATACTACATAATCTTATCAGTTAATCCTTTCACCTCATATTTGGAATTTTATACCAATGATTGGAATATGTTTATCTTCCTTTTCAGATATTCTTTGATGATAGTGTCAGAAATATATTGGCTGGAAAACGTGTGGGTCTTGACACCGTACTGGTAGGCATTTCTATAATCTTGTACAGCTGCGCTGCATATTTTTTTTTTTGGAAAATAATTTGTTGAAGATTTCTGGTTCATCTCATAAATATTTTAGCTGAAAAGTGGGCCCCCACTTCTCTTGTTGTTATCTAATTATAATTGGGAAAATAATGTGGTAAATGTACATAGGTGGGTACTTCTCATAGGCCAAAAGGAGGTGCTGATTATGCATTAGAGAGCATCCACAATCTAAGGGAAGCATTACCAGAGCTTTGGGAAGCTGATGTGAGGGCTGAAGTTTACTGTGACAAAATATCAAGAGAAACATCCGTCATTGCTTAAAATAATTACTTCCTCCGTTTCAAAATAAGTGAAACATTTGTCTAAAAAAGCTCACATAAATGAGAGAAGTGTTTCACTTATTTTGGAACGAAGAAAGTATTACTACCTCGTCCAAATTTTGTTTTCTACTTCTACTTCCAAAGTTCCAACACACGAAGTAGAAGCAAAATGGCACGAATAAATAAATTATTCGAAAGAAGCTGGTTAAATGTTCAGAGAGCATCATCTAGTAGGACACCCTGTACAGTTTTCTGTCATAAATTGATGAGATATGTACAGTTTCTCTCATGTATTTAACTATTTATGCTCCAATTCCAATTATTTTGGCATGATGTCATTCTTTTTAGATACTAGCATGCATGCAGTCCCCACATTCAGGTTTCTTTCCTTGGCTTAATTCTTCTTTCCTGTACCACTGGAGTTCATAAGCCAGTTGGCATTTCGAAGTCATTACATAAAAACATTACCCTACCATCTTAAATTTAAAAAGAAAAGAAAAGGTATAACATAACCCTACAAAAAGATTATAATTTCATTTAGGTTATTCAGCTTCAAGTAAAACAAATAGGTCTTTGTTAATACTATATAAAAATGTGGGTTGCTTGCGATTGAGTAAATGACAAAAAATATTGACCATATTGCATTTTTTTTTGGCAATAATATAGATAAGACCATATTGCATTGTAATGTGATTAATGACAATATGAAATTATTAAAAGAGACATCTATCCTATAAAGATCTTATATGGAAAGGAAAGCATCAAAAAGTCATGCGCATCAGTGACGGATCCAGAAATGTGAGAATGGTTGGTCACTCTAGGTAGCACGGAAATAGGATTTGGGGACGGATACGGGTACGGGGATGGAAAACGCCAAAATCATAATTTCTAAAAACGGGTACGACATGGATTCGGCTAAAAGAAAAATAATTTAATTTAATTAAAATCCTTATATAAGTATTTTAATATAAAAAAAAAGAACAACGACTAAGTTTAATGTTTCTAAAATGAAAAATAAACACATAAATTCTCTCAGTCACTCAGTGCCTCAAAAAAAAACACATTCAACTAACAATACAACAATTCAACACAACACTACAACAATTCAACAAATTAGAGGAGAGACAAATAAACTGAAAAATAAGAACATATTAAAACACAAGAAATACAACATAATTAAAAATAAAAACATATTAGAACCGACAACCTCTAAACAAAAACCAAAATCCTAGATCTAAATGAGGATAAAGACTTAGGCCTTGTTTGGCAATAGCGTTTGAGGTATGAGGTAGCAGGTAGCGGTTGGACAAGATCAAAACGCTACTTAAGTAAATTATGGGTGTTTGGTAAAGTAATGGTTGTAGTAGCGGGTAGCGATTGGAGTAAATTATGGGTAGCGGTTGTAGAACGTTACTATACTACAAGTAACGTTTGAGATTTATAGGTAGCGGTCTAGCAAATAAACACTATATAATAACATAAGGTAGAAATGTTAACCAATATTTTTAATTTCTTTTTTTTGTTTATTAATTGCTTTATTTTATGGCAATTCATTGCTTTCTCTTAACAATAGCAAGGATATGATTTAAATATTTATTTTAAAGATAAGATATAACTAATATTTTACATTATTTTGTACTCCTCATTCCACAAGCATTTTAACTAAAATAGGTAATATAAATTTTTTGAGGGTTGAATATTGTCTTAAACTTATACATTTCCTTGAGCAATTAAAAAGTCGTCTACTCTTTTTTGTGTAAGTTCTTTGAAAAAAATAAATATTAAATTTAACTATTGAATGAGCATATGAAATTGTTGTAGTTCATTTTATATTAGAATAAATCTCATTTATATTGCCTTTTTCAATTTCAACAGCTACTTTTGCCAAACACTTCTAATTAAATAATTACTTTAATCGCTAATCGCTAACAGCTTCTAGTAGACCGCTGGTTTTGCCAAACATGCCCTTAGTATGTGACTGAGTTATTAGAACCGGCGACGCAACGGCAAGGCACCACCGATGACGGTTGACCATGTTTGAACATGAAACTATAAATTCCCATTCAAACCCATCATCCCACATTAAAGCAACCCAGCTAGAAATTTTGCATATATTCAACTGTATTAGAGCTTGAATAGCAACTTCCAAAACCCAGTTCATCACAAAAACACACCGATTAAAGTTGCAATTAACCAAAACATATCAATCCATAAAATAAATTAAGGTCTAAAAACTTGATCTATGCTATCATTAACACAAGAATGAGTCTTCATTGGTCACTAAAATTACAATTTTTATTTGGCCGGCGAGGCGAGTCCAGTGGCCGGGGAGTGATGGAGTACTTGTTGGGGCGTTAGGTTGTGGCGATGGGGAGAGAGAAACTAAGGGAGTGAGGGGTTAGGGTTTGGTTTGTAAATGTCGGGATAGAAGCTTAACGCATGAAGTGAAGTGAAGAATTGATTTTTTTATATATTGGTTGGTCACGTTACCAACCAGGACTAAGCCTGCATCCGCCACTAGTTATTCGTGAAGTTGCAAATTTGTTGCAACATTGCTTTATTTGGCGATTGGTTATGTCATATCTGTATTTCTCTCCTCATTACATAGGTTTCTCTTTTATTGCTCCTCTTCACATGCACTTCTTGCAACTTGTATTTTTCCGCTATGTTGCAACTAATTTGGAACAGAGTAAAACTTTCCTATTGAACTTCCCCTTAAGTTAAAACTCCTTGTTGGTGCTCTTACTACCTTCGGTGGCCTTGCCAAGGGGAAAGAGTTATAGAAACTGCCGTGGGAAGATGTGCAGATCGGGTGGGCTGAATATTGTATGATTGGGGTTATAGATTTATGGGGTAGGTAAAATTAGTATTGACCATATTTAATATTATATGACAACACGATCAAAATCAACGCAACACTAACACAAAGTTATTGTGAGAAGCTCAAAACTGATACGACACATACACAAATCCAAATCGAACATGCAATATATCACATTACTTAATTATCGTATTTTTTTCAATAAAATGAGGATAGTTATGTAATATGTCAATGCAAACTGATGAATGTCCTTGTTTAGGGATGAGCACAATGAGACACCCGATCAAAATTCAAAGAGCTAGTTCCAAAATCCACTGACAAATCCACGTGCCATTCAATTTCAAATCTGTATTAGTCATTATTCTTCTATTATTACTTATTATAATACCATCACTTTTGTCATAAAAATACATCATCAAAAGGCCAAAGGCCAAAACCAACCTAAGGTGGGAAAAACTCCTAACACTCTTCCAACCTCAACTTGGCCTCTCTCTACCCGTGGTTGTTTGAAATATCAACATTGATGGCTCTTTCTTTCTAAATACCAAAGAAGCTTACTTAGTTGCAGTTTGTCGTGACTCCTTTGGTAACTGGATTGAAGGTCTTCAATCTGCATCCTTTGCCTCGGATGCTCTTGAAGCGGAATTAAAAGTTGTATACCTTGCCTTTAAATGGATTCATAATAGGAAATGGAACTCGTGCATCGTCTCCACAATCTGCATCTTGGCAGTTAGAGCTATCAACCAAGAGTCTCACCTCAAAAGTACTCCCTCGGTTTTTTTTATCTTTCTCACTTGGAATCTTGGCACTATTCATACTTAGAGAGAATCTTCTCAATTTTTTTCAATTTATAAGAAACAATATAGTCACGTGGGGTCTTGTTTGATCCGTCTCAATTAGTACATTATTAATATTCAACCGTTATAATTTTTACTAATATATAATGAAAGATATTTAAGTTCAAAGAGGTGCATTGAGAGATGCGCACAGGGAAGTGAGAATGATAAAAAACAGAGGGAGTAATTTATATGATCTAGTTAATGATTGCAAAGAGCCACTCCACAAGTTACCCGACGTCACTTTGCAACATGAAAGAAGAGAAGTAAACAAGCTAGGTTCGTAAAAGGTATGTTTGAGGGCTTCAACAAACTTTGTTTTTTGTCAAACCCTCCTCCGGATTATATGACAAATCAGCTTGAAGTAGTTCAAACTTAAAATTTGTCCCTCCTTCAAAAGAAACGGTCGACATTATAACAAACTTAATTATTATCTAATATTGCATTGCTCCTATCCTACGGTCCTACCAAAAAAAAGTTATACGAGCTTCGAAACTAATTTTTGCCCAAAATGTATCTCATTTTGGACTGACAGGTCAGAACAATTCTAACTATAAGACCATAACTTTTAGTCTAAACGCGCAAAGATTCGGCCGGAGTCGATTTAGGATTTTTGGAACTTTAAACCAAATCAGACAAAAAACACATTTCTTAATGCATTACTCAAAGGCTGAAAAAATTGCCTAAACATCAGGCTGGCTTGTTTGGGCCAGGCTCATGATCATGACTCATGAGCTCTACCAGGCATTCAGTTTGGGGAATGGTTTTCACCGCGTACCTAATCTCCTCTATTATATAAGGCAACACATGGGGACACCAAAAATAGGAAAAGAAAAAAAAAGAGATAACTAACTTCTTTATTTAAGCAAAAAAAAAAGGGAAAAAAGAAAAAAAAAGTACCACATTTAAACTGAACATCAATTTTTTTAAAAAGTAAAATATAAAGACAGTTCGTACGCATTGCGTACCTATAAGACTAGTGGCTTATAACTAGCGGGCTCCAAAATACTTTCCCGCCATTTCTACCCTTTCCACTCTTTTGAGACCAACACTGGCGCCAAACCCTCATTTTCCATTTTCCTACTCCACACCACACTAGACTTTAGAGAGAGAAAGAGAAAGACAAAGAAATAGAGAGAGATTTCGCCGGAGAAAATGGAAATTCTGAGATCTCAGAAAAAATCTTCTTCCGACGAAATCGCCGTCGTTTCTACTCTCCCGCTTTACCGCTCTCCTCCTCAATTGGAAGTTCGTCTCGAAGATTTCGAACTCTTCGCCATTGATCGTCTCCGAGGTTTCTCTCTCTTCACTTTGGTTGATTCTTCAAAACTTTTATATCGCAATTGATTGTTCATTTTTACGCCGTGCAATTTTACTATAAACTTCGAAAACCTAGGGTTTCTTCAAATTGTTGCTAATCGATTATTGATTCGTATTTTTTTTGTTTGAATTGGAACGATAGTACTCAAGGGAATTTCCGACGGACTTTCTCGAGGAAAGAAGCCTGATGAAATCGAAAAATTGGTAAACGTTTTGTTAATTTTAACTACATAGTTCAATCTAATTCGCTGTTGAATTTCTTTGATTATTACGTCTATTATTGCTGTTAGGTTTAATTTTAGAGTAACTTTGGTTGATTAGGTGAGCGATTTATTGAAAACACACATGAGACACTCTCAGGCTTCGGAGGCTATGAACAAGGATATCATCTCTCACTTTGTTCTCCGCCTTGTTTATTGCAGGACGTAATAATTCCTTTAAATTTTTTCATATTTCTCATGTACACGCTATTTTTAATGTTAATTACGTACTCTTGGTTTATTATCTTGTTGTTTTGATGATTTTCTTATCATATATTTGGTTTAATCAGGGAGGAATTAAGAAAATGGTTCTTGTCAATGGAAACAACTCTTTTCCGGTATCGATACAAGCTTGAGAGCTTAGAAAGTCAGGTATGTATACAGAAATATTTTGTAGCTGAACTTGAAGCTCTTATCCGTGTTTTGTAATTACTAGCTTTATGATGATGTTGTTCTGAAAACTTTTGTGTCTAGAGGGCTCTACTAGCGGAGTTCAATCTTCCTTACAAAGTTGTCAGCAATGCAGAATTTGAGGTGATTTATATTTAGTTGAGCACTTTTTTTTTTACAAGAAATGGCCTACATGAGTTTTTGTATTATGTACAGTGGTGTTTTCCGTAAGATGCTAGGACTGATTCCTAATTGTAATGTTATACTAGAGTGTGAAGGAGAAGCTATCGCAAGTTGCAAGATCTATTGGGCAGCCTTTGACCAGCGGTAAGTTTATCGAGTATTAGATGAATTTTGATGCTATATTAGTTGTTGTTTCATATGTAAAAATTATTGTATGTTTGAATCTATTTACTAGAGGTTGGTCTGCTCACTTGTTAAACAGAAAGTGTTGTATGCAATGCTGTTTCTCTTTCCTTACCCCGCTAATTATATTCCTATTGTTGCATGTTTATTTTGTAATGCAATCTAATTATCTTTTTTTCGTTTGTTCTGCAGCCGATGTCACATTCTACAAGGTTAGCTAAATGCTATCAATCTGTGTGATCTTCCTTGTCCTAAAAGCAAGTTTTCCTAGTAAAGGGATATTTCTTACTGTCTATTCTACTAATGGAAATGTAATACATGGTATTTGGTCAAGAGGAAACACAGTTCAGGCCATTCTTCTCTTGGCTGTGCCACTTGTGTCTTTCATCTGTTGCTTGTCAAACATGCATATTAAATGATACTCAGAGAACTTAGTGATTTATCAAATGACGTCTCATGTGCTCATTGCTAATTATTATGCTGAATGAAGGTGCCATTTGAAGAAGTTCCTGAACTTGTTGCTGGGCGCAGAGTTTACATCCATAAAGGGCATGCCTATGTTGCTATGAATCAGGTGAGAAATAGTGGTGTTAGCTGGTTGTTTTTTGTTTCTTTTTTCTTTCTTGAGATATGATCTAAGCTAGTCTATTCTAGTAGAGCTGATCCGTATCTGCTGTGTAGGTTGTTTCTCTTGTTGTCACACAATTTCGCAGCAATTTATCAAAAGCGCTAATACTTACAAATAGGTTAGTTGGTCCATTTTGGTGTTTGAACTTTTTCTTTATTGCAATCTGATAGCTGTGTTTGTGTATCTGCTAAACAATAGACGACCAGAAGTAGGAAGGATACTGGACTGCTTGCTTTACTTGTTGCAGTTTCAGTAGTTTATGGTCTATTGAAATAGTATCGTGTACGTTATTTTTGTTCTAGACCACTAGATTGTATTACTAGCGGATCTATTCCTGACTTCTTGTAAGCTAAATGTTGCTCATTATGGTGAACAACTTTGTTATCCATGTTACTACATTTTCAAATGTTATTTTTATCTATGAAGCACAGGTACGCCTCCCAGGCGCCGTTTCCCGTACCGGGTACGGGTACGGTACGGGTACGGTACGGATTCGCCTGGGATTCGTACCCAAAACGATTCCGGGCAGGTGGGTACGGGGGAAATAAATGGGTACGGGTGGTCTTCATATGGGTACGGACTGGGCACGTTTTTGGCCTTAAGGAAGCGTACCCAGTGAATATAAGGGGGAAAAAGAAAAAATCTTACAAATTTCTCTCTCCTAACCTTCGAAATTGAGAAGTCAGAACTCGATACTCTCACTCTTCCATGTACATACAAATTTCTCTCTCCGTCGTGCTCCAAAGAATTTGCCCAATTGCACCAAAGAAGAACAATACCACCATCAATTTTCAGATCTAGGGTTCGAGTAGTGAAACCCGATTTGAAAATTGAAGCCGAAAGTGTCGATCTAATTGACCGACATTATGGGGCTTTTGAACGTGATTTATTCGCGTTAATTATTGAAGATGATGAAGCAATTTCGATGGTCGGATTTGTTGGTTGGCTTTGACGCGGTGCGGCGAAGAAGAACTCCATTCCTCCTGAAGAGTCCAGAAGAAGAAAGAAAGAAGGAAAGGAGGGGGTCCGATGGTTTTTGATTTCTATTTTCTATTTTATTTTTCCTTTTTTATTCCTATCCTTTTTACTCCTTTTGCTGTACAGGTGCACTCTTCGGTTTTTATTTTGTTTTCTTTTTCCTTTTTTTTCTTCCTCCCCTTTTTACTCCATTTTGGTTTACTTTTCTTTTCCTTTTTCTTTTATCTCCGTTTACCTATTTCTATTTTCTATTCCTTTTCTTGTCTTCTTTTTTTTTTTTTTTTACCTAGAAAAGTCAACTAATTACTACTCCACTTCTTTTCTTCTTTTCTTTTTTTACCTAAATTAACCTTATATTTCTTTTACGGTATTCTTGAAAGGAAAAAAAGCTTATTAGTTTATATTTTTACAAAATACTATGTATTAAAAATTTAAGATAATATTATTCATTTAAATGTATTATATATATTTTTATTCTTCTTTTGCCGAATCCAAGCCGTACCCGTTTTCGGAAATTTTAATTTTGCCGTTTTCCGTCCCCGTACCCGTACCCGTATTCGTCCCCGTACCCGTATTGGTGCTACGTAGATTTTTATTAGGAAAAATTCACAAGATAGAGCTCAACTATTACCCATCTTTTTTTATAAGTCCCAACTATGGATTATTCACTGTAGGTCCCAAGTTTTTATAAGACCCAACAGGTAAGGTTGAATGTCACCCCCCTCCCTATTACCTCTCCTTTTTTCTCATCTTCATCTCACCATGGCCGCACGAGTAGAGCTCCCAGAGTGGTAATGGAGCACCGACGAGTTCGGCGGCAGCCGAAGTCCATCCCTCCTCCCCACTCCCCGCAGCCCTCGCCCAACCCCCTCGCATCCCCCGTCGATTTCGCCCCCTCCCCGCGCCCTCGCCCAACCCCCTCGCATCCCCCGTCGAATTTCGCCCAGCTCCCCACTCCCCCCGCCCCTCGCCTAACCCCCTCGCATCCCCCGTCGAATTTCGCCCCCCTCCTCCCCACCGGCGTCGATTTTTGATTTTACGGAATCAAATTTGGTGGGGCTTCGATTTTCCGGGCTCGAATTTGGTGGGGCGTCGTTTTCTAGGCTCGAAGTTTTCGGGCAGCACGAGTTGTGGGAGAAGGGGAGGGGGAGGGGGTTACTGGGCTGCGGGGGAAGGGGAGGGGGTCGGCTGGAGGGAAGGGGATGTGGGGTTAGGCTGGGAAGGACAGACTGACAAGACGGTAGGGGAGGGGAAGGGGGAGGAGGAGGGAGGTGAGCGGATGAAGGGGAATGGGAAGGGGAGGGGGGTCAAAGGGGTGGGGGAGGGGGTGGTGGTGGTGAGGGGGGGTGGTGGTGGTGTAGAGGAGGAGAAGTGAAAGAGGGAGAAAAGGTGGGTGGGTCCCACAATTTAAAAAAAATCAACCTTCTTAACCGGTTCTAAGTAAATGATGACTTATAAAAATCACAAACCTGTTAAACTTGGGCCTACCAAGTGAATAATCCATAGTTTGACTTATAAAAGAAAATGGGAAATAGTTGAGCTCTTTCTTGTGAATTAATCCTTTTTATTATGTAATTTATGCTGTTATCCACTCTGGAAGACTTTGGCATTTGAGGCTCTCATCAACCTATTTTCGGATACAAGACTCGGAATATAAAGATAGTGAAGATGACCTTTGACATGAACGTCCTTCGTGGTTGGAGAAATTTATATTTTCCACCGGTACATAAGCTCCAATAACTGTTGAACTTTGTTTCTGGTGGATTAAGCTTCCTTGGTGTACTAGTAGCTGAATATAGGGTTTCTGAAAGACACATCTGAGTTCTGACTGAGAGTGTTCAGTGATTTACATATTTGGACATTATGGACCACAACAATTGGTATAGAACAGCTTTTGTAAGCAGTAGGACTCGATTAGGCTTGCTGCTGTCCACAAGAATAAAACTTCAAAGTGAACTGGCCAGTAGGTATGTTTCCTAGAGTAAGCTACTAGTGAAGGACACAGGTGTTTGTCCAAGTGTCAGAATTGTTCATTTTGTGAAAAATTTCAAGAATATGCATGTTTTCGGTCCAAAGGGTCAAGCATTATCATTGTAGGGGTGTTGAGTAACGGATGTGGGTACTTAAGGTGAGATGAAGATGTAACAGAGAACAGCAGAAAAAGAGCTTTATCTTCTAAGTACTGTGGAAAGTTGACGTATTTAAATGGTCTTTGGATTTTTGTCTCCCTTCGTGTTTCTAGCCCATTTGTATTCAGTGCCTTCCCAGAATCTAATTACAATAAGTAATGAGGTAGCAAAATACTGATTTACTCATTAATTCCTGTTATTTCTACAACAGAAAATGGACCACTATGATCAGTGACAAGGAGAAGAATAGGTTGACTCCGGTGAGTAGCAGACTATGCACGTATGAATCTTGAGTCTGTGACCTAGGAAATTTTGTGCTTACTGTTCTTTTCTGCAGATTGTTGAAGCTCTCAGCACAAGTTACCTGGGCCCTGATTATTCTGAGGTACCTTATCTTTTTTAGCTGAAATTGTGAACCTATATAGCCTTTTGTAATCAAAATTTGAGAGTGTCTTACTTCTTGTCCAGCAAAAGGAGTTTGCAGAGATATCATTGAAAGACCTTGATCGAGTAGCAAATAGTTCATTTCCACTCTGCATGCGCCACCTATTTGATAAGGTTGGAAAATTAATTGTCTACCTTGCTAGTTATACTACTAGCATTAATCTATGCATGCAATGTACTTGTATATGCATCCTTGCCAGATATCTCTATCTACATTGTGCTCTATTCTAACAATATCCAGTTTTATGCTCTATCCATTGGCAGCTACGGGAAGACCATCACCTCAAATACGGAGGCAGGATGCAGTTAGGTCTATTTCTTAAGGTAAGCGTAGTTTTTGACTTGTTTCATTGTACAATTTTTCTCCATGAAGAATAATCAAATCGATTTTCATTATTAGAACGCCTTTTCTGTGCCTGATTTCGTTGTTAGGAAGTCAGCGAGCAGCATAAAGAATCCTACCCTATACATTTCCTTGTAGTTGTAGTGTGTGTGGTTTGTAAAGGGTAAGGGAGAGGAAAGAAAGAGAGGGAAGGGAAATGGAGGTCAGGTGAGGGAAGGAGCGTGATTCCATTTTCCTTCCATATCTTTTAATTGTGGAAGGTTTTGGTTTTTTTTGAAAGGAAAAGGACAATGAATCCCTATATTTTTCTTCCCTTTCTCTTCCTCTTTCCCTGTCCATATTCAAATAACAGTAAATAGGTCCCCCACTCTTCCTCCCCCTCCGTCTTTCTCTGAATTCCCTAATCTAGACACACTAAGTGATGCATATTCTAAATCTATGGAACAAGTTAAGAATTTTCAGTTGAGGGATGCTCTATGGCCTCTATCCACTTGGTTGCTTATGCTTATATTTGGAGCAACTATTAGAAGTTTGAATTACTATGTTGGTAATAGTGGACATAGGTTTTTGGATCTCTTGTTTACATAAGATACACATAGTGTTGACGATAATGCTCGACACGCTTGTATTAATTTGTCTACTGCTCATATGTTTGTAATGCGACACTTCAAATGTTTATTTGCCTTTCTACAGGGTGTAGGATTAACATTGGATGATGCTCTTGCATTTTGGAAATCTGAGTTCTCCAAGAAGGTAATAAATTCAATTTACACAACTCTTCGTTTCAGAATCTGTTGGAGATGCATACAGTATTTTAGTTAAAGCTGACAATGCTTCTCTTGAATTTTGACTCCCCTATGTAATTTTGGCAATTTATAAATATTAATAGTTTCTGCATCATTTTGGGATGTCGGATCATAAAGTGTTTCCACAAGTATGACCCTTAAATGATAGGTTATTTGGAGAGGAACATGCCTCTGATAGAAAGTGGATTGAGGAATAAGTGTTGTAGGCACACGACACTCTTTATATGCAGTTGCATTTGAAGTATCTTGCATTTTTAATAACTGAATTACTGAAAGTCTACCATAATCTTTTTTTAGTCAATATTTGCAATTACATGTAGTCTTTTGCTCAAAATACTACCTCTGTGGAAAGACAATATGCCATGGCAGTAGATCCTTTCATTTCCTTTATATGCTAATACTGTGTATGGATTTGGGCTGCATTTTCTGTCTGATGATGATTGGTTATGATCTGTCTTTGCTAGGTTGGTCCTGAGAGATTTGATAAAGAATATGCTTACAGCATACGCCACAGCTATGGAAAAGAAGGCAAGAGAGTGGTATGGAATTTATATGTACATTTGGCCTGAGAGGTATTGTTCTCATTTACAATACTGTCATTGATTTTTTGGCTTTTGTGTTTTCAGGATTATACAGCTTATTCTTGTCAAAAGGTCATCTCATCTACTCCTGGTGTCGGAGATCACCATGGCTGTCCTTATCGACATTTCAGGTAAGATCACTCCACTAATAAAAGTATGAATTGACCAATAAGTTCTAAACAGCTAGGTCTTTTGCAGAGAATTAATTCATGCCTCTAGGTGGTTAGTCATGGTAAGTCGCACGTGATGAATCATGTGTAGCTGTTCTGAAGAAATCCTTTTAATTAAAAAAGTCATGTGGATTTAGAAACAGGTCCATCATTTCTTAAATTATTTGTAAATTTTAATCTGGTGTCTAAAGTCGGTACTTAATCATATTTTCTTGCATCACACATCTGGTAACGTGCAAAAAATGTTTATGCAAGATGTGGGTAAGTTGGTAACTGTAGAAGGGCAAACATGCTGCTATTGAGAATGAAGTATTTAGCCTATTTGCTTTTGACATGTAATTTATCCTCATATGAGTGCTAATTTATTTGGTAGCGAGGACAACCTTAGAGCTGCGCTTAGTAATATGGGAGTGAGTAGTCGGGCAATGACTGATGTGATGGACAAAGTCCGAAACAAACACTACCAGGTAAGGGATTACATATCATTTGTAATATGTGTGCGCATCTGCATCCCATCTATATTATGTGAAAAATGGTAATCTCATGTGCAGTTGGCTTGCACCTTAACATTTGAAGCTGTCCACAACTCGTCTTGCGATTCTGGAATTAATCATCCAAATCAATACTTCAATGATAGCCAAAAGATTCTGCAATCAAAGGTATTCCACTAGCATGATCTAGGGCAACTATGCAAGGATGATATCTATTTTTTTGCTATTACTGAAATTCTGTGAGATCTAAATGTATCCAATTCTATCTGTGAAGTTAAATCAAATCTGGTAGGATGTTATTTGTATGTACAAGTAACTGATTGCTTTTTTCACTACTTAACAAGACTTGAGAATGAGAAAGGGAGAGAAATCTAGTTGGCTATATTATGAGAAGTAAGAACCTATATGTTAGTAATTTTCTTTTAATAGCATTGAGGTGAAATAGTCAATTGTATTCTGGAGGAGAAGTGAATAATGTTGGAAAATTAGTTTAGAAAAATATGATTTTTGTTTCCAAATTAGGAAAGTTTTCTTGTGTTGTGGTTTAAGTTGGTGCTATATCGTTGCCATTAAAGGTTACTTGCTTAGTTTTTTATTCCTTTTTTTTTTATTTTCTTGTTTTCTTTTCAATAGATTAGAAAGGTTAGTTGCTGAGTTGAGTACGGGAAGAAGTAACAGATCCTAGGGATATCTATTTCCTGTTGCATTTGCCCCATTTAATAGGTGCTTCTGCATTTCTTCTTTTGCAGGCCAATCTCTCTGTATGATCTATGGCGTCAAGGTGGATCGTTGTTGTTGCTTTCCTCTTTAGGTATGGCTGTGTAGTGTTGTGGACTTGTGGGCTTTTGAATAGTTCGAACCACATAATATTGAAAAACAATAGATATGAAAATCACTTTGGGGTTTGGACGTTAGTACTTGAATGGTTAGCCTCGTAGTCTTGTGTGTGTTTGACTATGTTGCTTGGACTCTTCAAGTACCCGACTCAGATCCTCAACACTTTGACAAGGATATAGACTTTTTTTCACTCCCATTTAGTATCAAAAACATGGAAAGTTTATTACACACTTGAACCAAGTGACATAGTGCATTTATGTGTGTGCATATATATGCTCCTTTTGCTTCTGTGGGTCTATCAATCTGTACTAATATCATGCTAACATGGATATCTCCAATTATACAGTTTCCGTTTCAACATGTGGCGTCTTGTTTAGAGCTTCAAAATATTGTGAGTCATCACCATATAGTCAATGAGTAGACAATGGTTGATTTATGCTATTTTGTTCAGAGTTTGAGAATGTTTGTCTATTGGGCAATAAATTCTTAAGAAAATAAGAGTGAACTTCTGTATGTTAATATAGATGTTTTGATCCACTAGGGAACTAAGAATTTAGCACTAAGGAAAAACATAGGAGTGTCACTCATAGATGATGAAGATCAAGAAAATGTATTGCTATGACCATGTCTACATTAGAAATTGAAATCTTTTCCATATGAAATACAGCCAGTATGGTTTAAGTAGACATGATTATAGACATCTGGTCTGAATCCATATATAGTTGATGCCTGTATCTTCATAATTAGATGCATTATTATGCCTGCATCTGGTATGGACCAAAGAGAAGCCTCATCTTTAGGCAGCAATAAAGCTCCTACCTTTTCGGAACTTAATAATAGCAGTTTGCCACTGAGTTAATTATTGATGATCAAATTACGTTTTAGATCTTGCAAGAGGGCAAGTATCACTTTGTAAAATCGAATCTAAAGGGGGGACAAACATATGATCCTATCACAAAAACATTTGAAGGCACAACATATATTAGGTTTAAATATATTGCCGATGTGAGAAGAATTTCAAGGTGGGACAAACATATGAACCTATCAAAATATGTGTTTATGTCACAAAAAAAAGGTGTCAAGATGGTTAGTCTTTAAGATGGTAAGTCTTTAACTTTTAAGTGATGATAGAAGTATCATCACCTAGAATTAAAGACTTACCCAACATTTCTAAGATATAGATCCTACTTGTCTCACCGCCAAAGGATTGAAGGCTTAAGCCACCCTCTTATAGACAAAGATACTAGTACCTTCGATGGTATTTGAAGGACTAGCCAACCAAGTTTTCGTTTACTCAAATATGAGTTTTGCAACAATACAGGCTTCCTTATATAGAGATGTCTATTGAACACAAGCTGACACTACCCATTTTGCCATTTTGGGTTGTCTCAAAACATTTTATACAAAGCTATGCATATGTTATTAGAACATGACAACCATATTGTTTGGATAAATTAGATGCTTTCTGCTCCTCTCTCATTTACAAGGCATTTTTTCTTCATCACAGTTTGTTCCCTATAAGCGCCTAAGAGTAAGCTCCTTGGAGCTTAATCATTCAAGATTGGCAAATCTTCACCTTTGCTAGTAGTAATAGCACTTCCAAATGGAATACATTTAGCTCTGAAGCTTGACTTTCCCAATTTTGCATGGGAGATAATCTTAAATCATCATTGCTTCTACTTGGTAATTCTCAATTCCCTTGGAGTAGCCAAATGACCATGGGAAGTATTTACTAGCTTACTCAATATTGCAGAATGCTGTCCTTCAAGCATATCTATTGGACAGTATATTGATTATTGAGCAGCAGTTTGGTTGGCTAGCTTGCAAAATGGCCTGAATTCTTAGTATTAACTCTTATGATTTAAACCTAAATTCTAAAATCATTTTCCAAGAAATGTAGGAGTTTGCTCAAAAGGATGATTTCCTAGCCGTTTGTTTGCTTACCTACTCTTTTTGGGGTCCTTTCAGAAGACTTGATCCATAGGCTGAAGAGGATTACTTAACCTTTTTATTGATTTATTTAGTCCCCTTTTCATACACTTGCTGTTTGTACTGTCTGTTTGCTTTCCGTTCCCTCTTTTGTTCGCATATGTCGGTGTTCTATGTTTGGGTTTTCGGGACATTGATTTAGGACACAATTTAGATGGTGAAGAATTTGTGCATCCAAAACATGGTGGGGTTTAAAGTTTGACCTTTCAAGTTCACATGTGTGGGTTTTGCCCCCAAAGCCCTTACGCCCCAAACAGAAAACAATCCGGGGCAAAGGCCTGGTAGATGAATGAGACTTCACAGAGTTCACCATTACTCTCATGGTGTGGCCTATTTCGTTCTCTATGTACTTCAGGCTTAATAATTTCGGTCTCTTTGCTTGAGATTCATAGAAAACAAATCAAACTGTGTGTTTGTGAGATTTTGTAATAGCTTTTGTTCCTTGTCGGTTTCAATTAATTACTTTAACTACCTTTCTAAAGCTCTTTTTTAGGTGACCTTTCTGAAGCTTAGAACAGTAAAAATGAATGCATGTTGTGTCAATTGTCGTGAAACCTTGATGCTTTAGATTATTAAAACCCGGAAAGGAAAAAGGGAAGGACAAGGTTGTAAGTTGTTGATTAGAAAGAGTGTTTGGATAGGATTATAGATTATATAGTTGAACTGAAAGTATTAGTTTCTGAATAGAGTAAGCTTTTGTCCAGTTAAGTCTTTTGCTAATTTTATACTGTTTAATTGTCTTTTCAGGTAAGCATATTGGTCTATTGGAATCATGCTTTTCTACGTGGTCCCAATATTGGTTTTATTGGTAAGTTTACGTGTGCGTAGCAAGGCCAATGACTTCCCTGAGTTTATGTATTTAACAAATTGATTCAAGGGATTAAACTATACAAAAAGCAATGAGAATGACGGCACTTAATCAGTACCTTTAGCTTGTAAAATATTAGTTTTAGTTATAATTAAACCAACTTTAATGTTCATAATCATTTTTCATTTGTTGTATGTGAGTTAGAAAGTTCCCCTGAGACAATGGCGGAATTTGTTTTTTTTTTCTTTTATATTATTAGTTCCATGCTCTGCGACTGCAAGCATGACTTGGATGATGAATGGAAGCAGAGATGGATTATCCTTGGTCAAAATGTAAGTTGCTGATTCGCTTCTTTTTAATGCGGTTATATTCTTTCCTTTCCCATATGATTCTGCACTTTTGTTCTTCAGTAACAGTCATTTACTTTACTTTGCAAACCTTTTTTGTGCCTCCATGTGGATTACATCATGTGACATACCTTTCCAGTTCTAATTTTTTTAACAATGACTTGCATGCGAGCAAAGCCTCGTAAATCTTCAATGAAGTTGTCACTTCTGAAACGGAAGGGACCATTTCAGAGGTGATATCCAGAGTTTCATGTAGTGTAGTGATATGTGTTTTAGGGCACATTCATTTTAATTTTTAGGGATGCATAAATGAGAAAATCTCCGAAACGTCACTTCAAAATAGTCAAGGATTATTTGTTTCCTACTCTTGGCTCCCTTTAGGGCAAAAATATACTTCCTCTCTTTGAACCAAATCACATGTATGGGAATTGAAAACATCCTTAGTATTTACACAGCCTATCTTTACTTTATTGAAATAGGAATACGTTAATATAGAGAGGAAATCATATGGTGTGTTTTTACTACAATTACTATCTTGTTTGGTGTATGTAAAGCCACAAAGAGTGATGTAGACGAAATTCGATCCTAAATCATGTGAGTTTTCTTTCCACTCTATGTGACTAGACTAGGCTAGTTGACATCCACATTGATTTTGTGGTCTTGTTATTATTGATGGTCGTGGAGCTTGGTACGGGTAAAGTATTAGCGCATGCTATTTGACATCCTTAATCCTTGTACAATTAGATGGGTTTATTTGTATTTGTATTGTAGATGCTGGAATATATAGGCCAATCATGTGTGTGAGGCGGGACGTATAATTGAATCTCTTTTGAATTGTTGCATGTGGTAATAGCATTTATAGGTATAGAACTAACTTAAATTATTGGAGATACGATGAATGTGTCTTCTGTTTGAGTCTCCAAGCCTTTACTTGGGTGGTTTTCTTTCCCCTATTTCTTTGGTAGAGTGAGGGCAAGGAAAAGGATTTGTGGGTTGGTTCAAAAGCATAATAGTATGATGCATGTACCTTAATAACGAGTACAAAGAAGTTAACAAGGCACTCGGTTTGGTTGTTTTCTCCATCGTGTCTTTAATATGAGGTAAAGGAAAGCTCGTTTTGAGTCCATAATCTTAGCAAGGATTTCACCATTATTACGGAATGAACACTTAAAAAAAGGTTTGGAAGAATGACAATGATTTATTCTTTTTTAAATACTCTTTATTTTCTTAGTATGAAATTGATAACAGTTCGACTATAAAATCTGATATAAAAAAATAGTACTTTTTTACTTGGAGTAGTAATTATGTATTAGGAGTGTATTTAAATCTTTAACTTGTTAATAGGTATTCTAGATATACTTCTAAAGTAATTTTTTTTCAGACAAAAAATTATAAACACTTGTTTAGGTGTCATTTTGTTCTGGGCATATCTTTTGTAATAATTGTGGGGATGTATTTGTTAGAGTTGATTTTATAAACTTCTCCTTTCTCCCTGTAATAATTGCTGGGATGTATTTGTTGAAGTTGATTTTTTCAACTTCTCCCTTCTCCCTTCTCCCTTCTCCTAGCCTCAGGAGTATGACAATGATGCAACATAGGTATTCTACGTTGTTTTTCTAGTAATTTTTGTTGGTGGGATTTGTATGACAAATGAATGGTCCTTGAAATCCCACGATATAAGCCATATAACATATACTCCTAGATGGAATTTCTACTCTACTACGCTTTCTAGCCGGCGTAAAACAACCAAATGAACCGAGCTGAATTAAATTATAACTAATTAATAGTAATGATAATAATTTAGGAACTGAATTGAATTGAACTTAACTGAACTGGAAATAAGCTGGGAAGAACAAGGCACACTAATTTTGCTACTCTTTAGGTCCCCATCAACATAACCATTCAATAGGCTACGCAACATTTTGAATGATGGGCGGCCGAAGTTGAGGACTCGGAAACATGAGTGAGAAGATAGTAACAGATGGGGGGATGGGGTATTCATTTCATTGAGTTCAGACTTTTGAGAGAGCCAAGTGAGGCAGTGAGGTCAGGCCAGCCAGATAAACAATGGGTGTTGGGACCCATTATGTTAATGTGGGTTGCAGGAGCTTTGTCAGCTTGTAATTTCCTTTTACTACCTGTCTTATTATGATATTTGGTTGTTTTACCATTTTTTTTGTTTGGCGGAGCTAATAAAATGTAAAAGTGGAGAAACAAATAAAGTAATATAAGAGCAAGTAAATGGAAATTTTTTCAAAAATATAAAAACTCTTTTTTGCGAAAAATTACCTTATAAAAAAATGGTAAGAAACTACCTTTCAAAGCAAAAACTAGTATTTGGACTCGGGCGTTGCCTCGGTGGTATTTTTTTTCTGAAATTGATATGTATTTTTTTCCGTTCGCATTAAAATATAATAAAGAAACTCAACATTTAGAAGGTACAAATATAATAATGTAAACATTTAAAGCATTGATTAAATGTTGGTTGAGATGTAATTGTCTTATGTATAATAGCAAAGATGTCACGGGTTCAAATCTTGTTGTAAGTCAATTTACTTTTGTTAGTTGACACAGCATATATATACATTGGAGTTTACACAATTCTATTGGAGTAGGAGAGTTGCCATGTGGCGTGTATACATTGTTTGACACGCCTTTTACTATATTAGTATACATGTTGTAAGAAACTACCTTTTAAAGCAAAAATGTTGTAAAAAACTACTATTGACCACCTTTTTCTAGTGACGATCTTTTCTTTACCCTTTGTATTTCACTTAATCTTTATCCAATATCGTCAAACTACCGCATTTTTATACCAGTGTTCAAAGGAAAATGTATATTTTTGGTGAATTGGAGAGAAAAAGAAAAAAAAAAATGAAAGGTCAATGCCAGAAATGATGGTCTAGGTCAAAATCCCGCCAAAGGTAATTGTCTACAACATTTATGCTTTAAAAGGTATTTTTTCCACAACTTTTTTTATAAGATAGTTTCTTACAAAAACATGTTATTATAAAGTAATTTTTGACAAATTTACCCAAGTAAAGTGGTGGTTCCTTTGCTGAGTTTTGGTAACAATGTGGCAAACGAAAGAACAGAAGAGAGTATGTTCTTTGATGACATAATGTTTAATAAGAGTGAACAAACAGAGAAAGAAAAGTCTAACAGGGAGGGTGGACCTAGTTTTAGGGATATAGTAGAGGAAAATGTTCCTTGAGGGGGGGATTTGTTTGAGATTTCTAAAATGAAAATTGGAGCAAATAATTGAGACAAAAGGAGTTTGCTTTTCCCATTTTTGGACATGTAAACAAATAAAAAGAAATACTACTGCTATTTTTGTAATAGTTTTTCTTCCTTTTTTTCATCCCATTTTTTTTTGGTATATGGTTTCATTTTTAGTTTCTCTCCAATGAAAGTCACCTAAGTGATTGTATGCACCCCAATGTCTTGTTTCTTGGTTGGTTTGGGAAAGTAGAGTGAGAATACTAAAAAAGAGACCTAAGTAATATCGAAAATTTAATAACTTTTCCTCACTTTACAAGATTAAAGAGGTACCACCTTAATTATTAAAAAAAGAGAGGTTCCACCTTTAAACTATATGGCAATAAGAGGAGTAACCCCTTTGTCTTATAAAGTGGACATAACTCATAATATTTTTTCAATGTGGGATATAAGTACATCCCAACAACCTCTTAAGGTAAATATTAATCTATACCCTTTCACAAGGTAAACCTTATAGATGTGGTGGAATTGGAACCTTAAATCTGATAATCACAAGATATTCTCTCCTTTTCAGTCTTTATAGTGTAAAGTCAACATCAGCGGAATTAGCATCATTTGTATGACAATTTTTTTGGGTGAAAATTTGTACGACAATTTAGGTTTACGTACACTGACTTATTGGTAACATTAACTCATTACTAATGGTTAACGTATGTAGGTTTAATGAGCATCATCTATGTTTGATTATCCAACGTTAGTTTATCAATTAGTGATAAACAATATTAACCCTCATTATGTAATTTTGTAGTTTTAGCAATGTCATTGTTAGAAAATTAATAGTCAAATTGAATCTTCTTACATGAGAATTTGAGAACAGTAGAATAATAATAATCTATTTTAGTATATATATATAAACTCTCTTATCTAAATATTATATAATAATCCTTTTTCCTAACAAAGATGAATTATTTATTGGTTAAAATGATTACTTCTTAACGTTCTCACGTTCTCATAAAATAATTGTTTGTATCGAAATATATAAGATTAATGAATATGTGCTCAAAAAATCAATAAGTCTATTAAAAATATAACAATAAGATCAATTTACTAATATAGAATCGAAGGGGGAAAATAAACAAAAACATATCTTATTTAGCTATGGCCTATGGGATAATCAAATTGCTCAAATTGCTGAAAAAATTCATGGCTTGTATACATTGTAATATTTTCTTTTGATTTTTATTTTCAATATGGTAAGGAAAATTCCTTTGTAAATTAAGGGGGAATAATTGGAAGATCTTTCTTGCAATGGGTGAAAAATTAAACTCATGTCACTAGGGGTGACAATGATGCAAGTTATGTTTGAGTGTAGGTTTGCTCGATTCGACTCGCTAATTTCTCGCATCGGTCTTGAGTTGTGTCGAGCTAACTCGGGTTGAGTATTGACCAAGTGTTGATCGAGTTTTGACGGAGTTGAGTTCCCTTGACTCGATTTAATTGAGTTAATCTCAAGTAACTTGTAAGTCATCTCATCTGATTAGTGCCCCTGTTTAGAAATTGTGTTGGATTTAAACATTTAACTTTTGGTAATAAATTGATAATTGTGTTTTTGAGTTTTTCACGATTTTTCAAGTTTCTCACAAGTTTTTGAGTCGAGAATCGAATAACTCATCAACTCAACTTAACATCTCGAGTCGCGCTCGAGTTCAATTTGAGCTTATTAGAGTCGAGTTTTGACTGAGTTGGTCTAGAGTAGCTCGCGAGCTGTCTCGTCTCATTGTCACTTCTACTTGTCACAAGGGTGAAAAGAGGGTATTACAACCATTAAGCCAACCTTTATCCTTTGTATATACTGTAACATGTAACATAAAATCTTACATGTAATTGTTGCACTATAATTTATTGTGTAACAAAAATCTCACACGTATGAAATCTCTCCATCTTTTTCTTTCCAACTCATACCCTCTTTCTCTCTCTCTTCAAATCGTTCTCTCCTCCACCATAAACCATTTTCCCCCAATTCAATTTCCACCAAACACCAAAAAACTCAAATCAAAACCAATTTTAGATCGAATCGAGGAACAAAGGACGATTTCTGCTCTGATCAACTTCAATTGTGCCTCTGAATTCGCGAAACTAGATGAGTTCATCGACAATGGAAATTCAGGAATTTCAAAAGTTCTAAGTATTCTTCACTAGTAACAAGTTTTGGCCAGCTTTTCTTTTCCAAATATTAGATTGAGAAAATAGCTTACTATTAAGTGCATAATTTGGAAGAAGAAAGTGCAAATTTGGAAGAAGGTTGATGATCTTTGAAAGAAGAACCTAGGGCAAGAGTATATCATCGATCTGGATTTGGCGCAGTGCTTGGCTAGCTCTTTCTTCTTGTTCATCGACATTTTTATTTTTGAGAAGGTTAATCGACTATTCGATCATGCTCCTGTCTAGTTTGACTTGGGAGTAATTCGTTGTGCTATGTGAATTGATTTTGAAATCTGCTTTACCGACAGGAGAAAGGGGGTGGGGGTTGAATGAGGAAATGACATAAAAGTTATACATATTATTATTATTAATGGCATTTACCATATAAATTTGTATCACGTTTACATGACATGTATTTTTATGTAAAAATTACAAGTTTGCTGAAAACAACATAAATGTAAGTAATAATGATATAATTTCTCTTATAAATGATATCAATTTGTGTAATAATGACAAGCTAAATAAAGAGTTGAGAAATGATCATAAAATAGGGGAAAATGATTCAAGTTTGCGGAAAAATGACATAAAAATGAATAATAATGATATCAGTTTGTGTAATAATGATGTGGTATATAAAGAGTTGACAAATGATAATAAAATAGAGGAAAATGATACAAGTTCGGGGAAAAATGACATTAAAGTCAGTAATAATGATATGAAACATACCATAATGACATGAAACAGTTTTATAAATGACACAATTTTTTTTAGAAATGTCATAAAATAGCTCCAAAATGATACAAAAGAGTTTTATAATGACATGAAACATTTATATTAGTTCACAAATGTGAGATATTATAAAATAAGTTATGGTGTATTCCCTCTTTTTTTTATTGAGCTAAGTATACATTCGGGATCCAAACTATTGGATTTTTCACCGTTTGGGACCTAAAACTTTTTTTTTCACCGTTTAGGACCCAAAAGCACATTCAAATGTTAAATTTTAACCCTAGTTAAGTAATGGTCCCCTACATATTATATTAACTCTTTTTACTATACAATCCTCTTTGTGGTTATTCTCCCAAAACAAAAAACACTGCATTTCAATCAACTTCATTAACTTCTCTTTCTCCTTCATCAAATCAATTTAATGGCTCCATTGAAGCTCAATATATTTGCACACACACAAAAAAAAAACGACTCCTTTGAAGCATCTTAATCGACATCATAAAGGCTGGAATTGTTATCGGTTTTTATGGAATTGATTTTCGCCATTGACAATATCACTACTAGCAAAGCCAATTGCAGTACCGACAATCTCATTGGTTATCCCCCTCCTCTTCATCTTCATAACTAACCCGAATCCCAACTCGAACCCAGACCCAAACCGAGCAAAATGGCAGCAGGTCAAAGTAGGAGCTTCATAATGTGGCTCCATGGGTTGGATGATTTAGAACCCGCGAATCAACCCATCAAGAATTTCTTCGATTCTTTTCAGTTTAACCCCTTTAAATGGTCCTTCCCTTCTGCCCCTTCAAACCCAGTTACCTGCAATTGTAAGTTTTTCTTTAATTTTTTTTTTTGTGTTTATAAGAAGAATTACCGGCAACTTAATTTTTTTTAGTTTTGATTATAATTTTGGTAATTTTGTATGTGGGTTTTGGATATTGGTGGTTAATTGTTGATTCTTTGTACAACTTTGTTTTCTAAGTGCATAATTTTTTTAGATTTGATGTTTAATTCTAAATTGCAGTGCACAACTTTTATTTATTTATTTCCAATTGATCAAGTTTCTGAATTTGTTGCTAAGTTGGTATTTTTTATTCAAGGTTGATGAACTTTGTGTTATGGGTATCTCTCATCTTTACCTATTCAAATATGCAAGAAATCACGGAGATTGATTAGCAAGGAAAATTCTCTGTGGGTTGATTTATGTTGCTTGGGAGGTGGGTTGACTTGAAATTTAAGAAGAAGAGGAAAATTAATTTAAGGAGTTGCAGTAGTGAGCTAGCAGAGAAAGAAAAGATGGGAGAAGGTGTGTGAAAAAATGAGAATAATTAAAATTGGGTGATAAAAAAATGCAAAAAATAAAAATAAAAAAATCTCTATGTCAGGTGAGTTAAAGTGAGGTTAGTTAGCGGATTCCTAACGTTAGGTCCTTATAGATGAAAAAAAAGTTGTTGGTCCTAAAGGGTGAAAAACATGAAAGTTGAGGTCCTAGTTGTATGCTTAACTCTTTTTTTATCCTTCTCACCTTCCTGTGCGCGTCTCCCGAAACACATCTTTGAATCTAAATATCTTTCATTATATATTAGTAAAAATTATAATGATCGAATATGAATACTAATTAAGACGAACCAAACAAGACCCTATATGACTATATTTTTTGTTATAAATTGAAAAAATTGAGAAGATTCTCTCTAATTATGAATAGTATCAAGATTCCAAGTGAGAAAGATAAAAAAAAAAGAGGTAGTGTAGTAAACGTGTTAGCCTGAGACGCGCTCAACATGTAAAATTGTAAACCTATCAAAGTCTAAAGAGATGAAGTTTGTTAAAACTTTTCAGCCATCGAGTTTTACTTTTGTTCGATGTGTTTCCTTCTCATAAATTGACATTTCAACTAAACAATTATTGATATCGGAGGCCAAACATGGAAAAGTATTAAATGGCACCTGTCAATGTTCAATCCCTACTTTTAGCCCGGCACGGGAGTGATGACTGATGTAGTCACTAGACTGATGAGACTCGTGAGTGAAGTTTTATTCTAATTGAAATAATTTCCTCTAGAAATAGGAGGCGTGCAAATTGAAAATAGATTAAGATTGAATATCTTTAACGAGTAAGAATTACACACTTATACTATTTTAATATTAGATTTATATGCATGTGATAAATGCATCAAGACAACTAGGAATATTTTGATCGTCATAATCTTATAAATCATGAAAATCAACAATATTATAAGAAGTTCCATGAATATCTCAAAGTAAATTAATCTAGTATTAATTGCCAAATTAAAACAAAATTGTCAAATTAAATTGAATTTAAACAATGAGGAGAAGGGAAAATGTTTGGCTTACCCTTAGGGTCACCTACCCTGTTGACATGGCTGCTTACATGGCATATATTTTTAGTTCTCTCATAATAATGGGTTCTAATGCTCCCATCTTAAATTCTCAACTTCTACATTATATCCATTAAATGTCCATGCCAACAATTAAGGCTCTTTAATCATGCAAATTCACTTTCTTCAACTTTTTAAATGTTCATGATTTTTTCAACTAACAACCTTCCCTTCGCAATTGCGAGCAATCACTCCAAGACCCACAACGCTATCACCAGTGAGCAGGGGACTCCATATCACCATATGAGAGCTTGGGATACGTCCAAAAACAAGCTTAGCATACTCACAATAATCATTGACCATCCTAATAAAACCAACAGTAATATTATCTATATTAGGCACCCCCATTCATCACTACCCTCTTGTTTCTACTTTCTACACGTCCATATACTCCAGGCCAAAGTCAACAACATTCTTACTTCATTTTTTGTCAAGTTAAATTCTTTGTTTGACAACTTTTTTTTTTTATTGATAATTTTTTTTTCATCCATGTCATTGAAAACATACCTAGCTCTTTACAACATAACATGACATATTATCCCCTCAAAAAAAACATAACATGACATATTAAATATAGATAATTCATATATTATAGAATTATATGGATACTAATGCATCCAATTTTTTTTTTATAATTACTAATGCATCCAATTACATAACCAAAATCAAGTTATCACCATGAAAAGGAAAAACGGAGAAAATCACACTTATTTACCATAGCCGATAGATAGACAATAATTAATAAACAAACCTTAATATTTCATATATCTTAGAATTATATGGATACTAATGCATCCAATTACATAACCAAAATTTCCAAAGTTATCACCATGAAAAGGAAAAACGGGGAAAATCACACTTATTCACCGTAGCCGATAGATGTCTCAGTTAATTAAGAAACCTTAAAAAAGGACCCACTCCAACATAATTAGTACCCAAGGAAGTATTAGTCGGAAAGAGCAATCGTCGGGGGGACTTGTGACTTCTTTGGTGGTTTCGTTCTTCTTCTTTGTAGAATTTTAACATCTCCTTTGAATGCCAAGTATTGTTCTTTAACCCCATCATACAATTTGTCCTTAACCATTAGTGATGAAGAAGCAACTAAGCATGAATTGAATGGGGTTTTCAAACTGTCTTGTAGTGTCGTTGTTATTGATCTCTTGATTTTTCAAATTATCTAAATATGGTGGATGCAAATAATGAACAAGTGATGAGTTATATTTATAGCAGAAATTGGAGGATATGAATTGGATTTACTTTGTTTCAAAGTATTGGAACTAATGAAAAATTTATTTTGCATTTTGGTAATTGAAACACATAAGTTCTAAGAATTTTCACTAATTGGGTTCAATGATGGAATGGTTCAAAGAATGCTTCTAATTGAAACGGATAAGTTCAAAGAATCTCACCGTTTATAAAGTGATAAAGTGATGGGTATATCTCATTAAAGATAAATATTTTGAGGTTTTTTCAATTTTTTCATGGATAATATGATGTATGGAGATGAATAGATGATGCGTACTGTTGTTAGACTTGTTGTCTTCTTAGTACTGCTTTGGTTGAGGTTTTTTAATCTTTTCATGCTTAGACTTGTCGTCTTCTACACTCATATATTATACGGTATTGTGACAAAAATATATTTTTTTAAAAGTTTCTTTATCATAATAAAAAGGCTTGTTTAAATCAATCTGTGATTATTTACATAATTTTTTGTTACTATCTATACAAATATATTAAAAGCCGTGCCTGAAGAAATCTATGTGCCACGTGGCACTCTCCTCAAACTTCTAATGCAAATGCCTTATGTCCATGTATACTCCTCAATTAAAAAAAATTGTGTAATTGCAAGGTCTCGAACTTAAACCTTTCAAATCATTTTACTTATCACGTCATGACATATTTTAATGTAAACTTTTCAATTTGTTAATGGACAAAAAATACAAAAAAGTGGCAAAATAAATTATGAAATTTAAACATATTTGTTTATTAGAATCGGCCGAGGCATAGTCAGGGCCAAAATACTAGTAACTAATAATAATATAGTACAATATCATACAATAATCAATACTATGGGTCTGTTTAATTGTATGACCTGAACTTAACTGAATACCCATGTACCTAGTAAGACTCATATACAATAATAGTATAGTAGGCCCAAAAGGAGACTTGAATGAATTTTTTAGGTAAGAGTAATATTTTATACAACTTGGTAGCTCCCATATCATGATAATCCACCTATGTGGGACTAATGTTTTCCTACTTTGCACCTTTCTCGCAGTCTTGCTACTTTTCTACATCTCTCCTTTATTCTGTTTTTTTCTTCTTTTTTTTCAATTTCTCCAATCTACTGCTTCTGTTCTAAATGAGTCACCTAATTTCATTCTAATTGGATAAAGAAAAGAGTTATCCAATTCATATTTTCGACATTATATGTATGGAATTGAAGAACATTATTTTCCTACTTTTATTGCACCTAATGCTTCCCCTATTCCTAAGTAATGTACCTCTATTTTTATCGTTCTTCTCACTTCTATTAAAAGAACTCACAAGTTAAGGGAAAGTGAGAACAACAAAAGAAAATAGAGAGTAATTATTATACAATTAGATGCATCTCTAGAATTACTTTAATTCAAGATATTAGTCTAATCGGATTATGTATGTTTATCAATCAATTACTCAATACTCGAGCGTTGACCTAGGAGAGTTCGAGTTTCTCACTAAATCCTCATCTCGATTAACACCACTATTATTCCTAAGTAATGTACCTCTATTTTTATTGTTCTTCTCACTTCTCTTAAAAGCACTCACAAGTTAAGGGAAAGTGAGAAGAGCAATATAAAATAGAGAGTAATTCTTATACAATTAGATGCATCTCTAGAATTACTTTAATTCAAGATATTAGTCTAATCGAATTATGTACGTTTATCAATTAATTAATCGATACCCGAGCGTTGACCTAGTCGAGTTCGAGTTTCTCACTAAATCCTCATCTCGATTAACACCACTATTATTCCTAAGTAATGTACCTTTATTTTTATCGTTCTTCTCACTTCTCTTAAAAGCACTCACAAGTTAAGGGGAAGTGAGAAGAGCAATATAAAATAGAGAGTAATTCTTATACAATTAGATGCATCTCTAGAATTACTTTAATTCAAGTTATTAGTCTAATCGAATTATGTACGTATATCAATTAATTAATCGATATCCGAGCGTTGACCTAGTCGAGTTCGAGTTTCTCACTAAATCCTCATCTCGATTAACACCACTATTATTCCAAAGTAATGTACCTCTATTTTTATTGTTCTTCTCACTTCTCTTAAAAACACTCACAAGTTAAGGGAAAGTGTGAAGAGCAATATAAAATTGAGAGTAATTCTTATACAATTAGATGCATCTTTAGAATTACTTTAATTCAAGATATTAGTCTAATCGGATTATGTTGATCAATTAATTAATCAATACTATTTCTGTAACATTAAGGAGAATCAGGTAATAAAACTAAAATAATTAGCCAATACGTGTTATGAAATTTAATTAATCAAGCGATTACGTTAATTAATCAATGAATCAATACTATTTCTATAACATTAAGAAGAATCAAGTCAACCTGAATTTGAGTTTAAGATGATGTTTTGTCAACGTATGAGTTCGGAATGACGTTTGTCAATGTCAATCTGGGTTTGAATTTAGGGTGACATAACGTCAAATTGAGTGTATCCTAATGGGGGTTTACATAACGTATTCAAATTTGGGCTTGGGCTCGTTTATGACTAGGATATCCTTTTTTTTTAACCTTTTGCCATGTAACTATAATTTTTTGGAATGGTAATATAGACTGATCCAAATTTATTATAACCCAAATTGTATTTGTCAGTTTGGAATTACTTTGACTGGGCTAAATTAAATTGGGCTAACATACCATGTTGTGCTTGTAAATTATGATATAAATGTTTCTGAGATCGAAAAGGCAATTAAAAAGAGATTGTCAATAAACAAAGAATCCAAACTTAAAAAATTCTCAAGTCGGCGATTACAGGGATTCACTCAACCAAGTCGGCAAATCCTCAAGAATACTTACAAAATGCAGTCTGCTTTGCTGTCATATTATAGCAAAACGCCTATAATAGGTAAAAACAGTCTGCTTCAGTTCATTGAAAAAAAAGAAAACAAAACAGCCTGCTTCAATTTCTTGCTTCAGTCTGATATAAGCCTTGATATCATCTGTAGAGGTAATTTACTAATTTATGCTTCATATGTTCTCCTCACCTCATCACTTTGCCTGCATTATTAGACTTTAGTTCACGACAGAAAAGGTCAGTTGAAATGGTCCATGTGTCAATAAGAGATTCCACTGCTTACAAAAATCACACAAGCTATCTCTGGAAAAGGGGGATGACAATGTTATAATTTCCAAATATACACACCAGTCAACTTAGCTATTTTGCAAACTCAAATCCAAGACAATTAAGTATAAAATCAAATTTCTAAAAAGTTAGAAACAAGACAATTAAGAAGGTGTTGGTGTTTCAAAACTTTGGAAAGTGTAGGAGGAGAGAAAAAATAAATGTTGTCTTTGAACTAGAGAAGAAAGTTTAGAAGCCACGTCATTTAAAACTTGTGGGAATATATGCCATTGTGCAATGCCACCTCAGAAGGGTAGGCTACCCTCAGGGTAAGCCTATCACTCCCCTGAGGAGAAGAGGGTAAAACAAAAAAGTGATGAAAAAGATTTTCTTGAGGGAAGACATAATGGAATATTTGAGATGAATGAAATGACAATAACCTAATCTTTCTCGAACTTCACATTAACTTACCCAAGTGCAATATACTCCTCTGGTTTTTATTAGTTAATTCACTATTTTGGACATAGAGTTTTAGGAGAAATAGTTATGTAGGAGTGTAGGACATTTGTAGTAGCTAATATGGGTGGACAATCGGGAAATTTGTCATTGTATTTGGTGCGGAAGGGACACTTGCTTGTGTATATTTTCTATGATGCATACTTGCTTGTGTATATTAAGTACTTACTATACACAAAATCACAAACCCAATGATTAATTATTCTTTTTTCATTCTATTGTAGGCAAAAAGTCATATTTGAATTTGGTAGTCAAAATTCAATTTTTTTCATTACAACTTTTAAGGAATTCAAGTGTAACATAACAACAATATTGTTGGATTTCTGTGAATAATCATTTCTTGTCAAAGTTATTTTCCACCTTTCTTTTTGGGTGTGTCCATATTTTGTTGTTCTCTCTACTATACTGACATACTATTGGTCACCTTTTTTCATTTTTTTTGTTTTTATGAATAGTACTTGGTTAATATCCACTCATTAATGGTAGTCTTTAGGTTTTATTCTGTTCAACTTATTTTAACTTATTTCAGAAAAAATAAGTTCAGATAAAATAAAAACAAATAAGTCTAATAATACAAATATCATCAAGTTTAATAAGTTCGGAGTGACAATAATATTAGATAAGTCAAAATAATTTGAATAGAATGAGCCCTTAGTATTGTTTTTTGGGTTTTTCTAATCTATGCACTTGAATGCATAGATTTAGTTTTTTTTATCTAAACTCTCAATTGCAATAACAATTTTAAATAACATACATTAACAAACCATAAAAGAATTAAGAAACTTAGAGAATATTCATTTTATTTTATTTTTTGGGGATCACAATCAATTAGGATAATAAATAATTAAAGAGATAAACATACATCATCAGATAATATCAATTTATAATTTTATTTATTGAAGCACTCAGTACTCACCATAGTATGCCTAGAGACCTCAATTACCCAGTGAAATTAAATTGAACTACTACTCATAAAATACACCTATAAAATATATGTATTTTATTAGAAATAAAAAAACATAACCTATTTCATTGTTTAAAAGGAGAGTTGTTGAATTATCTACCAAATACTACCTCCGTTTCATATTAATCTACACACTTACATTTTTCACGCATGCCGATGCGCTACTTTGAGCCTTTATATCTCTAATTTTGTATTTGTAAAAAATATAAAAAGTCGATATTCTAAAACTACATATCGAGACGAATCAAACAAGACCCCACATGACTATATTTTCTCTTAACCATAATTCACAAATGATAGTCAAAGGAAAATTTGTGAATAGTGTCAAAAGTGTAAGTGTGTAGATTAATTTGAAACGGAGGTAGTACAAGATAACATATCCTATCTCGACATAGTCCTTTATGGAAAACATTACTCTTTACACTAGAGCAATGCAAATAAAAAACCATAACGCTCATCAATATTCACCATAAATATTACTCTTAAGTTAGTCATTTAACACTTTTTGATGTTACTATTAATATTAATATGTTGTCGCACGCATCGCATGCATATAGTGCTAGTAATGTACTCAAACAAAAACCAGAAATAACACATATCATTATTTCTTTAAATATTTTCTTGCTTACAGCTGTGAGATATTCTTGGAAATGAATTTTTTAAAATAATATTCTTAAACTATACTATCTGATAAACTAACTAATGTTAAGATTTTGAATTAATTATGAAAACTTAAATTCAATATATAGATAGATAAAAATATTTCGTATATGTATAATGTATGCAAGCTAAGCTCGAGCCAAAAGCTAGTATTAGTGGATTATTATAACAATGTAATGATGAAAATTGGTAACTCTTGGCCATTAAATGTCAGGGACTCTTAACTCTCTTTGCTACCTAAGTAAAAGGCTAAAACGTTCTAAGCAGCACTTGAAAGAATTAGGTTCGAGTCTTACATATCCACACGGTCCAATAAATGACTGGGACAATGAGTGAAATTCGTGATAACAAAGGTAAGGACTTTTTTTTTTTGTAATTTTCTCAATTTTAGTACTCGGAAGCATTGTCCTCCGTCCATTTTAGGAATCAAGGTCTTGAAGGAAGTATTGTAGGAGATTGCTATACTTCCATTATTGGTGTTAAATGTAGAGATGAGACCCAATTAAATGTGATATAGGGTTCCTCTCCATAGTGTTGAGTGTTGACAATAGTCAATAACTTAGTACACGTTTAACCGAAGAGCATTTGCTCTAGTCGCGCCGCTACTATCTTCCTCCTAGAAGATCCAGGTTCGAACCTGTAGAGTGGCATCTTTGGGGTATGGGGTTGGGAGGCTGTTGCGACTTGCGAGTTATCATTTTGGGCATGGGCCTTCTTGAAATAGGGATCCCAACCCACTAATATATGTATCTAATTACATGTTTAGGTTGCGTTCTCCTCAACTTATATTTCGTAAACTTAAAATTTTCTCCATTTAAAAAAGGTAAGGCATACTTTGATCGTTAGTGACTTTCAATTGATGTTGATGATATCTTCAAGACAAATCTATTGATGTAATTTTAATAATCTAATTTGTCATAACATAGGAGATATTTGTGGTCAAAGCAAATTCTCATAAAGCGTGCATATTTTGTTTCTTTGATTGCTTTAGTTGTAACACTAACTAATATAAATGTCAACTTGTCTCTCTTTAAAAATTTGTATTCTTTCTCCTCTAAGATTTGTTTTCTCCCCTCTCCTGTGGATTAGTCAATATGTTGGTGTTTCACATATATACATGTGTTCCTTTTTTGTTTCTTTGATTGCTTTAGTTGTAATACTAACTAATATAAATGTCAACTTGTTTGATTGGTGAAGTTTTAGTTGCTGAATAATATGTATCTCTTTGCGTTGTGAGACTTTTTAAATGTCATAAAATTAAAAAAAAGAAAAGAAAAATCACCATTATAATAAAATCACTCAACTTTTTTGAGATAAATTTCCCCGCACAAGCCTCCTCTTTAATGTGTTTGCTACGAGAGGAGAAATGGTGTTATTATCTTTGAGAAGAGAGAGTACATATTACATAATATAGAGACATAAGTTAGTTCTAAGGTTTATATAAGCACTGCCTAAAATTCTAATCAACTTAAACAGAATAGGCCAAAAATAGAAAACGGAATAGCAAGCCCCGTATATTATAAGTTTCGGGGGCCTCGTTGCACCCCGAACCCCCAAAGTAGGACGCTTTGGCCCTTGACCCCGCCTCGCTGATCATGCAAGACGATGGCTTCTTGGCACATCTACATATTGTATTATACACATCTCACAATAACTATTTAGTTATAAATCTATAATGTAAATAACGAATACAGTAACTTAGGACCAAAATAAAAACTGAAAAGATCTGAAACTGAACCTATTGAATCATGATCAAGAGTTTGTCAACTCGATACTAAAATTAATTCTAACCCAACATTAACTCGACTTATAACCGACCGTTTAACCAGCACCAAGCCACCAACTCCCCACTTAGTAAGCTCTTCGGCCTATACTAAAATTAACTAATAAACTTTACCAAACAGTTAAGGTGAAGGTAAAAGGTTGGTAATGAACAACAAAACTGTAATAATCTCCTCTTATAATTTATCTTGTGTAGTATTTTAGTTTACAGTTGAATGATTGAAGAACTAGTCTTTATATAAGGTGGGTCTCCTTTTAATGCTCGACAGCAAGAGCTGCCAATGACGCTTTAAATACCCCCAGTAGTTATGAGTCCCTGCCTTGTAGGATGAATACAGTTGGCGAGAAAAGGCAAGCACAATGCGACCCACAAGGAAACAAGCGCATCAAACTGCATATAAAGCTCCTTGTTTTCTAGGGCGGGGGCCCCTTACTAATGCACTCTCATTCGAGTGTTGATGAACATCAGTAATTCATCTATACAACAAAACAATTAATTTTCAGTGGTTTTTCTCCATAGGAAGTCATATAATTTGATCTAAGCAGCTGGCATTGTTAGATTGGGGGACCCACTAAGAGAAACATCATAGAATTTGATTGGCCTTGTCATATTGATCCTTGTGTAATTTGGATACCACTTCTTAGGAGTATTTCATTTTCATTTTTTAGGTGTGGATGGAATTTCAATTTGGTTTTAGATAAGTGAAACTTTTCTTTTATATGAAAGGATTGCTTAATTATCAAAAGAGGAGAAGGAAAAAAAAGTTTATTACAAGGTATTGCACTATTAATAACTCGTTTATGGTAGAGCTGATCAAATGAGCCCGGCTCAGCCTAAATTTTTCCCGGGCTTAGACAGACTTTTTGGCCCGGTTTCGGGCCCAGCTTGTCCCGACCCGATGTTTTTGGCTTTGGGACGGGTTTTGGGTAAACCGAAAATGACAATTTCGGTCCAGCCCGATTTTGACCCTAAATAGGGGGTTTTGGGCACAAAAATTTGGCCCGAATTTTGGCACGGCCAGGCCCGCCCCATGATCACCTCTAGTTTATTGACTCGGGCAAAGCCTTGCGTGTTTTTTGGTCTATGTTTCTTTGTTCTATGTGTTACTACCTCTGTTTCTTTTTAATTTACTCATTTCACTTTGGGGGAGAACCAATGAGAAAGTCCAAAAGTATGAGAGAGAATCTGAAAAGGTGGAGAGAGAAACTGAAAAGTGAGAGAGAAACTAAAAACTGGATTAAAATATTAAAAATGGGATAACATGGGTAGAAATAGAGGAAAAAGTAGATGAGACATGTTACGAAGAATAGAAAAAGCAACAGTGTGTAGATTAAAAAGAGACATACCAAAAAGGAAAGTGTGTAAATTAAAAAGAAACGGAAGGAGTATTATGTTTTCATCAGCAATTTATTTCAGCCATTTGATGTATAGAGAGTGGATTTATTTAGCCCCACAAAATCGACTTTCTAATTTTTTTGGTAAAAAGTTACTTTTAGATGAAGTGTCCCTAATAACTCTTTTAGTCGTGTGCAACATTTTTAAATACCTCACCTGGTAGTTCTTAATGGGGTTATTCTTTTCTTTGTAACCAAGTATTGGAGCAATTAATCTGAGAATCCCCTTTGGTATGGCCTTGTTCTTTTTGTAACATAAGTAACATGATGAAATTCTAGTTCTTCACAAAATATATATCTTTAAATTATTAAAATTAAGTTCAATTTCCATTTTCTTATGTCAATTTTATGGAATGGAAGTCTATTATGAGTACATAATATTATTATTATTCTTTGTTTAAGTTGAAACATTATAATAGTAATGGAGATGTCAGATGTGTAGATATGTCGTTATTAATATTTGAATTTTGTTTACAAAGAAGGTAGTGTAGTTTGGTGGTGAAAATGATGATATTATAATTAGTCCTTTAGGGAATCTATATTTCTTGCATTATTTTTTGGGTATTTTAAAATAAAAAATGGGATGCCATGTCAGAGCCTACATGGTGCCATGTTAACATCCACGTGATGGATTTCAATGCTTTCTCACACGTTTTAATAATATATAGATATAGATTAATAGTATGTTCTAATAACTTTACGTATAAGGCATCTGATTTGCCTATATCAAATTCCCTCCTTACACTTGAGTAGCCAACCCTAATTGGCATACCATTCTGGAAATTGCTTTCCCAAATATGCTAACTATTCATTCATTTCGAAATCCATACGAACGCCATATGATTTTATTAGGTAGCTTTAATTTCATGAGCATTTAGATTTTTTTGTCTCACATTCTCAATCATGCAAGACGATGGCTGGTGTAGTGGTGTTTCCTTCCCTAAACTAGTTCAATAAGATTACTCTTTGGAATGTATCTGTGGTCCCTTGTATTAATATTTTTCTTTTGTCAATGGATAGTTACCTGTCTTTTTCTCGTTTTGAGCCATATCTTGTTAAGTGTATGTAAGCTTTATGATATCATATTCTCACATGGATGATAGTGCAAGCTAGATTTGATGTAATCATATAGACTTTAATTTGGAGTGTTATACATTGGTGGACTGAGAATTAAAGGGATTATTTGGATTGGTCATAAAATAGTGGTTAGACCAAATTTAGAGGATTCATCAATCAAAATATACGATGTTGGTATTTGGTAAACATGAGGATTGGAAGAACAATTTGTACCCAAAACACTAACATTGAAATAGTTGGTAGATGGAGCTTTTTTGTGAGAGAATATTGGATATTTTGAGGTGAAAAACATAAATGCTTAAAAATAATTAGTTGTTAGCTATATCAAATATTTTATACAAATTGCTAATACAATTAGTTTGTTAAATCAGCTAATATTATCAGTTAGCAACTATCCGCTAATTGTCAAATAGAACCAAGGTATTTATTGAATTAAGATTTGTCTCACCTATTCCAAGTCAATGATGATTGTTGAGAGCAAATGGAAAGAATTTTCTGTTTTGCACGATATAGTGCCGTCCAAAACTGTGTAAGAGGAGGGAAAATGTGGGAGCCCACTACTCACTTTCTCTTGCTTACTTGCTCACATAATTCTGACAAGGAAGACTAAGTTGATCTCTTATGAGCACAATACATTCATATGATATATTGCTCATACCAATATATTGCTCATACCAATATATTGCACCATACTAGCGTGTCTAATATGCACTCTAGGTCAATTTTTTTTTTGAGAGAGAGCCACAAGGGCGATCGATGTACGGGCTGATCCAGCGCCTTGAGTATCGCGTCCTAAGATTTTAACCATCTAAGTTTAGTTGACATTCACCGCACTCCAGGTCGTAGATGTGTATTTATTTTGCAAGGTAAAATGAATATCCTTTGTACAAGTGGAAAGGGGATTGGGGATCCCACTTCTTACGAAGGCGATAATCAAACTCTTGTGGAACTAGGCCAACTTTGATTCTTGATCATAGATGTGTACATGCATTGACATAAGCACGCAACTTTAAACCTTGTACATGTAATATGAACTCTATTACAAAAAGTATTAACACCTTAAATGATATTGGAGTAGGTATTGAGTACTTGCTGAAATTCTGAGGTTTAACTAAGGACTACTTTTATGTAAAATTTATTTTTTGTCAAATCTTTCCTAGAAAGTTTGAAGATGCCATTAAATTAATTGAAAAAGCAAAATGGGCAAAGTAACAAATAACTTGAGTTGAAAGAGAAGTGAAACTTAGATACCAAAGATTTAGAAACATCTTAGGAAGTAAAGTCATAGATTTACTCTAACGTACGAGAAACATAGATTTATTCACCACTGCATGTCCCATGAAGAGCTCTGATTCTAAAGGGAGTTTTGTATTCTTGCAAAACTTCCATAGGTAGTACTTAGTAGTATTATGTTTAAGGTCCAAAATAAAACTTAAAAAGATGTGGGGAAAGTGGGGAGAAGAAAACTCAAGCAAGGAGACATCATCCAATGTGAGACACACTATACACAAGAAAGTACTCAACACCATACCTTTCTCCCTTTCTTTGTACTTTTCATTTTCACTCAAAAAAGTTGAAAGCAACTACACCCTGTCCCTTTCCCCTCCACTCGTTTTTTTTTTTAGAGGATGAAGTGAGGAAAATTCTTACTTCTCTTTTTCTTTTTCTTTTTTCTTTTATTTTTAGTTCACAAGCTTCCATTTTCTACTACTGCAAGCCTCTACACATTACACATTTACACACTACTTTCTATTTTTTTTTTAAGATGATAAGATGAAGGGTCTGGCCATCGGTTAACTTCTCGCAGTGTTAACGGCACGGATTTTGGTGAGCAGACACTTTAAGAGTGGGGATGGTATGGGGAAACCCTAATGGGGATCGAACCCCCAACCTCGAGGTTGGAAGGTTCTTTTACTACTTAATAAGTGCCTTAACTTGGTACACACTACTTTCTATTTATACAATTTTTTTTTTGGGTCAGACTTTCTACTCATATACTCTAAAAGAAAGCCTAACTCTTTTCTTTTCCTTCTTAACAGTTAACATCAACCATTATCTCTCTCTATCTTTCACTCTCATTCTCTCTCTAATTTGTAAGTGTAGTCCCAATAATTTTTCTACTTCTACGTTAGATAGCCTTAGCTTTTCTTTTCTCTTGTTCCTGCTAAAAAAAAGCCTACTATTCTACAGGATAGCTTAGTTCTTGCTTTCTTCTCTCTCTCTCTGATCCACACTGTTGCCATATTATTGGTTTGTAAATGGAATCATTGTCAGAGAATGAATGGTTGGGAAGCCCAGATCAGTGTCCTTGTTCTGCAACTTTTTTTTGTGAGTTTTTTTCCCACCTCACTCACTGCCTTTTAAGCTAATTTCATTTTTATATAGGCATTTAGCTCTTATTAGAAGTAGTTTACATCTCTGCTTTCTTCCTTTCCTAATTGTTTGGGCCTTCTATTACACCCACTTTCTTGGATTTTCTGTGCCCCCCTCAATTTGACAGTCTAGAAATTATACAATCTGCTTGGTTTCTGAGAATTTCCAGGTACCCATTTTGTAAATTTTACAGCTTTTTCTTCAAACCATTTCTCTTTTGTTATCCTTACTTTTCCCTTAATTTAATATGCTTTCTAGTTTCTTTTCTGATACCTGCTCTTCTTTTTCTAGTCTTTCCTGAATTTGCCTATTTATAGTCCATTTTCTCCAAAATCTGTGCCTGTTTGGAACTGGGTTTTGGGGTTTCAGAAATCTGACTTCTTGTGTGACAGAGTCATATGGTAAAAAAAAAGTTTTCCCCCATTGAAGTTACTTACTGCACTTGTGGCTCTATGAAACTTTTTTGTAGTTCCAAGCATAATAGAAGTACTAGAGTATTTCTTGTGTTAATTAGCTTGAGGTTTGACTATTTTCATGTGATATATTGTCATACTTTAGTTGAAAAAGGAATCATGTTTAATTTCATGATAATATTCTAAAGAAAAGGAGCTAGCTAAAGCTAAACAATCTTGATATAAGAGTCATAGGTTTGTTTGGCGGAAGTTGTTCATGTTCTCCAAAGTATTTTTCAGAATGCTACTTGCACTCACATTCACTTATGATTGGAGGGCCTCTCTCTTTGTCTTAATCCTAATTGATTTCCTAAGACTAATTGATTCCACTTAGAAAATGACGGATATATATGCTAGTACTATAACCTAAGTGGAACCTAATTATCCTAATCATTACAAAGATTAGGTATTCACCAAATCTATTCTTAGAATCTCTGATGACTAAAGTCTATTCTTAGAATCTTGAATGACTAAAGTCTATAATATTTTGTGTTAATGGCTTTTAAAACAGATGAATGTTTAAGATTTTTGGGTAACTATAGGCTTTCCTCATTATCATATTTATGTTTTGTCACATTCTCAATTACAGGAGGATAATAATAGTAGGGAGGACAAAATTTGGAAAAGAGAAGGTTATTTTATTATATGGGCTATAATCTAAAGAGGAACTACTGTGACTTGGCTAAGTTGGAGAAGCGTGGGATTGCTAGTATTCTTTCAGCCACTTTTGGGTCCTCTAGCTTTGATACAGCTAAGAAGACAGAGGGGGAGAGCCTTGTGGATTTGAAACTTGGAAGTTTAGGTGACTTTGGAAAAGGATTGGCTAACAACTTCAAGGATCATACAGTATATCCTCTTATGGACCCATTTTCATCAACAGCTGGATCATCTAAAAGGCCTCGAATACCGAGTAGCGGAGGCCAAGTTGTTTCGTGCTTGGTGGACGGGTGCAAGGCAGACCTTAGTAAATGCCGGGACTACCACCGGCGCCATAAAGTTTGTGAGATGCACTCCAAGACCCCAAGAGTTACAATTGGGGGTAATGTACAACGCTTCTGCCAGCAATGCAGCAGGTAAAGTTGCTCTGTAAAAGCTTAATTGAAAAATTATGATGAGCTATGTTACTTGAACTTGGGTATGAAAGATTTCAATGATTTTGGCCTAAAATGAAGTGTTGAAGTAGTTCACACCCATGCCGGACGGTCTACCATCCGACACAGGTATTTGAGGTAAAATGAAAAAACCTGAATAACATAGCTGATAAGAGTTTTTGCTTATGCTGCTTTTATGCTCTTGAAATTTCCCTCAAGAACTTTGCTACTAAAGATACTTTTATTGTTTCCTTGTTGGCCTGATAAAATTGGAAATATCATGGTTAGTAGTTTGGATTACTAGAATCTTAATCCTTGAGTAACGGCATTACAGTGAAAACAGTACTGTAAATTTTTGAAAGGTACTTGATTTATAGACTAATACCATAAGTGAGTACAGCTAGCTGTGTGTGTCTGGTTGATATGTTCTAATTCCTTTATGATCTGTTCAATCAATGAAGCGAAGATGGTATCCTTACTTTGCATACCTAAGTTTTGACCTAAATAGAATATATATTACGCACCGAAATCATTGCTGATAGTGTATGACTGTATTCTGGCCATTTCCTTCTCTGATCAAGCCAAAAATAAAATAAAATGATATAAAAAACACCATAAGGAGCTGCTATTTATGCTGGATCTGGGTAGAACTAAACATCTTTGATTAACATTTGTAGGTTCCACTCACTGGAAGAATTTGATGAGGGAAAGAGGAGTTGTAGGAAACGTCTTGAAGGGCATAATCGCCGTAGAAGGAAGCCTCAGCCTGAACCCTTGCCTGTGACTCATGGAAATTTCCTTTCTGCTAGTCAAGGTTTGGATTTTTCCTTCAATAATACATATATGCATGAGGTTATTTTCTTTGACATCTTTGAACATCTATGTTACTCGGATTTGGGTAACCATGTCGAAGTCGAACACATATGTGTCCAAATGTTGACTCTGCTATTTTAGAAAAAAAAGAAAAACTTATTTGGATCCAAATGTAGTAATAAAGTGTCAATACTCATATCAGAGAGTTGAATATCTGACACGGGTATTTGAACTAAAATGAAAAGTATATTGCAACTTTTTTTAGCTATGGATAGATCTTACAGTCCCATTTTTAGCAAGGCAGGCAAGTACAAGCAGAATTGTCTGAAACTTTGACCCTATGCTCCCTTGTTGTGTTAGACTGATTCCTGTGTAAGCTAGAAACCGTTTGAAGTTTCAAAGTAAAGTGGAAAAGTTCTTGTTACCATATTTGTAGAAAACCTTACACTGCTAGAAATATTTTCATCTTATTTAGGTAGCAGATTCTTGGCATTCAACAACCAACCGATAATTCCAGCTACATCAGTAGTAACTGCTACTTGGTCTGGAGCCGTTAAATCTGAGAGCAACCCAGCACTCTACAATAGCGCGGTATCTAGTTCATACTCTCATGCCTATAGGGGAAGGCAGTTCCCTTTCTTACAAGTGCCTGAAACCTCACTTACTGGAGTTTCTTCAGCTGATCAAACACTTCATCACGATGGCAGCAATAACAGCACCCAGAAATCAATTTTCTGCAGTGGCCTAAACCAAGTGATGGACTCGGATCGTGCTCTCTCTCTTCTGTCATCATCAACTGCTGAGACTCCTGAGATGGGTTTGGGCCGTATGATCCATCATCCAAGCCCGATAAACCCTACTCGGCCTATGCTTTCTGGCCTACATTACGATAATCTTGCTTCTCAGTATTCCTCCCAGAGCCATGGATTGGAAGGACATCCAGAAAGTTCTGGACTGTTCTCTAACATGAGGAGCAATAACAGCCTCTGCCAGGATGTTTTCCAGAATGAAACTGATGCATCTTCTGCTAGTGGAGGTGGAGGTCATCAAACACTTTCTTTCTCTTGGGAGTAGTTTCTGCTGTCATTTACTAGTTAATTTTCTTCCCTAATCATAATTAGTCCAGTACTGTACTGATGGATGCTTTGTTATTTTTAAATCTTCAAGAAGTTAGTTTTCTCTTCAATTTGCTACATTTGATTGCCTATAAATGCTTGGTAATTTGTCTGTTCTTAAATTTGGTACATTTAGTATTGTAATTCTAAACTTCCCATTTGTTGAAACTTGAAACCCATTTCAACCTAACTCTTTGGCCTTTCCTGCTATTAAGGGTAACTTTCTCAAAGTTCACCCCACATAAGACAATATCATTTCTAGGATGGAGGGTGTATTATTTATGCAACTTCTCTAGGAATATGTTCTATATTGCTACATGTCTTTACCACCTTAATTTGCTGCGGCAATGGCATTGTTATGCTAAAGTTTTAAACTTCTTGTTTACTTCCTTTCATACTGGTCAATATGAGACCTAGGTGTCGAAGAGTGTGGTTGATTGGTTATAGTTTTTTATTTTGATGAAAAGATTGGTTATAGCTTTTGTAGTAGCCTATAATGGGTTTAAACAAATTAAAATACGATTTTCTCTATCTGTATTTATTGCCTATATATTTGCCAGTAAGATCAACTTTTGATCATTAATATTTTAAAGCTTTAAACAATTTAACTTATTATTCCTAAGTTTGTCATATTAGTCTGAAATTCCCTACGACTAACCTAACATCTAAAATGCACTCCTAAATGGGTATCAAAATTATGAGAAATTCTTAATTCCGAAATGTTTTAAATGAAAATTTGTTCAGAACAAATAGGTGTTGTATATTCAACCACAAATGTTGTATATTGAATCATAAATATAGTATATAGAATCATAAAAGTTGTATATGAAAAACGTGTATCATTATCAATCTATTAGTTATACAACATAGTATGTTTTCATATACAACATTCATTATTTAGTATACAACATTTAGAATTATAAATACAACATCTATACTAATTCTGATTAAAGAAAATGTTACAAATGTTGTAAAATTAGGTATAGCTCTCAGAATTATGTCATATATACACAGACATCCTAATATTTGCTTGCTTGTTTTACAATAAGTTTAGAGTACTATGTGATAAACTGTTAGGGTTGTGAGTGCGTAGCGGAAGCAGATTAAAGATGTAGAGATTGAGAAAAATAATAGAGTTGGAAATATGTGGCAAGAAGAGTAGTAAAAGATGGACACACAATATTTAACGTGGGAAAAATCCTCTAATAGAGGCAAAAAACCCACGGACGACGAAAGCACCCAAAATCCACTATATGAAAATAGGAGAGACATGAATCACCCGAAACTTATTAGGGTGAGTATTACAATAAAACTCTCACTATAGTAGGAAACTCACTAAAGAGTATTACAAAGAGGGATAGTGGATTAATAAAATACAAGGTGGGTTATAAATAAGGAGGGTTAGTATGGTAGGAAAGCTTAGTGTATATGGCTTCTTGGATATTTGGATTGAATTGAATATTTTTGGAGATGATTTTTTTGGTTGATGCCCAACATGATGCCCATCATCCATATTTATAGTTGGTGAAATATGTCGGCAATATGAGCTCCACAAAGTTCAACAATGATCTAGAAAATTCCATCACCATATGATGGAATGTTTTGCCGACATTGTAGAGATTTCATGATCTTGATGATTGTTCTAGACAAATCATGAGATGCTCTCTACAAATGCAACTTAGTGGTATATTAGGATAATATGTTATGGGCATTTTGAAAATGGGCCATACTTACAAAATTTGGGCCACAACCCAACAATCTCCACCTTGGACCAAATTCTATATGTACTCGTCGTATGAACCCCGAAGAGTATTAGGCAGATATGTCACCATGACCCAATCGTAAATAGGGCTTAGAAAAATGTGACATGCTGGAACCCGTTTTATGAAGGTGTTGACGCCGAACCGGGGTTGTGTAGGAAGAAGCCATAATAGAAGATCCTTGTAATACGTAGAGATTACTATGTCTGATGGCCTTCAGAAGTTCATGAGCACCTCTGGAGACTTTAAGTACTCCACCTTGAGCCGAAATTTTGCACCCTTTAGAATCTAGAGTGCCCAAAGAAATGATGTTCTGCTTCAGATCAGGAACATATTGAACATTAGATAGAGTCCTGATCTTACCATCATGTGTCTTGATCCGTACAGAGCCAATACCATGAACTTTGCAACGGGAACCGTTGCCCATAGAGACAGATTTATTCTTCACCGATTTATAATCGATAAAGTGATCCTTTTGAGAACACACATGGTAGGTGCAACCGGAATCAAGCACCCAATTAGGAGTTCTACTTCTTCCGGAGAGAAGTAGCCAAAAGAACATCATCGGATTCTATTTCACCAAAATCGGCTCTTGCAGTTTCCGATGCTTTTTTCTCATTTTCTTCTCTTTCGAGCTTTTTCTTTAATTTTAAGCAATCAGAAACATCGTGCCCATGCTTTTTACAATATTTGCATAAATTCTTTGATTTATGCCCATTAGATATGGCCCCATTTTTTGTACTTATTTTTCCGTGTGATCTCCCTCCTACATTTAATCCTTCGGCATTATCATTGGAATGCACTTCAAGATCAAATTTCTCTTTTGAGAGTAAATGAGATTTAACATCCTCAAAAGATAAAGTATCATTGTTACCATATAACATGATTTCCTTGAAGTGCTTGTACGAAGGAGGTAGGGAGACAATTAATAACACGGCTTTATCCTCATCTTCAATCTTGACATCCAAATTTTCAAGATCAATAATAATAGAATTAAATTCATTAAGATGAGATTGGATAGAAGTACCTTCGGCCATCCGAATAGTGTAAAGCCTTTCCTTGAGACGGAGTTTGTTAGCGAGACTTTTAGTCATGTAGAGAGACTCGAGCTTCAACCATAGCCCTGCAGCGGTCTCCTCGTGAATAACCTCGCGTAGTACCTCCTTAGTTAAGCATAGTTGGATCGTAGATAACGCTTTTTCATCCAACTCTTGCCATTGCTCGTCGGACATAGTAGATGGCTTTTTCTGTTTGCCATCAAGTGCCCTTTTTAATCCGCTCTGTGTAAGAACGGCCTTCATCTGGACTTTCCAGATGCTAAAACTGATCTTGCCATCGAACTTCTCAATCTCGAACTCGTTACGGAAGACATCTTTAATATAATAACACTCTAAACAACCTTTGGCTCGGATACCACTTGTTAGGGTTGTGAGTGCGTAGCGGAACCAGATTAAAGATGTAGAGATTGAGAAAAATAATAGAGTTGGAAATATGTGGCAAGAAGAGTAGTAAAAGATGGACACACAATATTTAACGTGGGAAAAATCCTCTAATAGAGGCAAAAAACCCACGGACGACGAGCACCCAAAATCCACTATATGAAAATAGGGAGAGTACAAGTAATCACCCGAAACTTATTAGGGTGAGTATTACAATAAAACTCTCACTATAGTAGGAAACTCACTAAAGAGTATTACAAAGAGGGATAGTGGATTAATAAAATACAAGGTGGGTTATAAATAAGGAGGGTTAGTATGGTAGGAAAGCTTAGTGTATATGGCTTCTTGGATATTTGGATTGAATTGAATATTTTTGGAGATGATTTTTTTGGTTGATGCCCAACATGATGCCCATCATCCATATTTATAGTTGGTGAAATATGTCGGCAATATGAGCTCCACAAAGTTCAACAATGATCTAGAAAATTCCATCACCATATGATGGAATGTTTTGCCGACATTGTAGAGATTTCATGATCTTGATGATTGTTCTAGACAAATCATGAGATGCTCTCTACAAATGCAACTTAGTGGTATATTAGGATAATATGTTATGGGCATTTTGAAAATGGGCCATACTTACAAAATTTGGGCCACAACCCAACATAAACAAAGCCAAAGACAATGAAAGATTAATAATTATTATATAACCAGTGCGCCAGTTTTATATAGATAATAATCGCGAGCTTCATTGTGTTTGTTTTGTGGAATTGTTAATTATGAATTTATGATTTATGTTTTATTGATTGTCGTGCATGGACGACTACTGGCAGCTTCATATATACCCATAATTTTTTATACTTAGTATGCTCTCTCGATTATACAAGTACATGACATAAAACTATTGAAACTTTTAGTGAAAATGACTAATGTTCACCGTACGATTGCAAATTTTATATTTGAGGATTCCGTAAATCCAACTATAGGTCAAGTTCTCTTAGCTCCAAAAAAGATATGATCAATAAAACTAAATTAGTTGCATTATTAAGTTAAAATTGATTTGAATATGTAACGGTGATATCATTTTTATTTTAATCCCATTCTAATTTTAAATAATTTTACGTATAAAATAATTAGGTTAATGGGTGCAAAGGAGATAGGTTAGGGACAATAACGGAAATCTATACTAATATATTAAAAGGCGTTCCTAAACAAGGAATGGTGCCACGTGACGCTCTCCCTAAGGGCATTTTACTCCATGTAATCCACATACTGTAAAAAAAATTAGAAATTGCATAGTATAAGGTTTGATCCCGTGACTTCAAGGTTATATACTAACGTCTTAACCACTAGACCAAGTGTTATTTAGTGTTATCATTTTAATGTATAATATTAATAAATGAAAATTTTCCTTACCCGGAGCATAGCCCGAGCCTAATAACTAGTTTACACCTAAAAAAAAGAGTAATATTTTGTAAAACACGTAATCGTCACCAAGGATCAATATCGAAAGGCGGCCACCAAACTTGAAATAATGTACTTCCTCCGTATCAAATTAAACGCAACAATTCAAAGGACCCGGACTCCTAGGCAAAATTTCTTAGGGAGAGATTAATAGAAAGTGTTAGCATGTGGGTATGTTAATAAGGAGAGAGAAAGTGGGGCCAACAAAATTAAAAAGAGGAAAAGGGGCGGCGGTTGGGGGGGGTGGGGACCATGCAAAAAATGTGGGACTCTTTTTTGGCTCCAAACAAATCTGCTCCAAAATTTCAGCTTTTTGGAGCCAAAACCTTTACCATTAAATAGTCAATTGTTCACACAAAAAAGGATCATAAACAACCAATTACAACCAGAGAAGATCTTTCTCTCTCCTCTTCTTCTCCTACCTTAAACTATTCCATTGTTAAAAAAAAAAACCACCATTTACACAGGGCACTTGCACACACAGCACCAAATTAGTTTAACATTTCCACATCAGTTTTGTACAGCAAAAAATAACCCAAAAAAATCAGATTAGTGCATCTTCAAGTCAACATGGAGGATGGAGAAGTTGATGATCCAAATTTCTTCTCTATTGAGCAGCTACTGTGGGAAGATTTTCAGCTACAAGAAGACATAGAAGATGAGGAAGAAGAAATAGCACATGAAGAAGCACAACTTGAAGCAATAATTACAAGGCACAAATCAAATCTCACTCTAGCACAAAGAAGACTAATTGTAGATAATCTACTTCTAAATGAGAATGATGGAGATTTGAAATGGGGGTTTCAAAGCAAACTTGCAAGGGAAGTAGGTGTCCATAAGAGTACTATAAATAGAATCTACAAAGATGCAATGAAACAAAGATCAGAAGGTCATGCAATAGATGTTATGCACAAGAGATATGGTAGATGTGGGAGGAAACCTAAGCACTACAGTGATGACTTTTTACAATCTGTGCCCCTGCATCTTAGAACCACAATTAGGAGTTTTGCAGGTGCACTGAAAATCCCTCATTGCACTGTTTACAGGTTGTTGAAAAAGGGTAAATTAAGGTCTCACACATCAAGTACCCACCCAAGAGTCACAGAAGCACACAAGTTGACAAGAATGAATTGGGTTTTAGGCCATATTTATCCTCCTACACCAACAACAAATCCAATCTTCATGGACATGCAAAATGTGATACATATTGATGAGAAATGGTTCTACTTAAACCCTGAAATGAGAAGATTTTATCTCTTACCTTTTGAGGATGACCCATATAGGTGTTGTCAATCAAAGAGGTTTAGGATTAAAATCATGTTCATGGGTGTTATTGGAAGGCCAATTTATGACTCACATGGAATTGAAATTCATGATGGCAAGTATGGAATCTACCCTTTTGTTCATTATGTCAGAGCAAAGAAAAGAAGTTGCAACAGAGAAGCAGGAAATATTGAAACAAAGCCAGTTGAGTCAGTCACAAAAGAAGTCATCAGAAGAATGCTTATTGACAATGTCATACCAAGCATTATGCAAAACTGGCCTGCCTATTTACCAAGAAACATTCAATTGCAGCAAGATAATGCTAGACCACACATATCAGATGATGATATGGAATTCAAAGCAGCTGCAACACAGAATGGGTTCAACATACAACTGGTAAATCAACCACCCCAATCTCCTGATCTCAACTTGTTAGATTTATGTTTATTTAGGGCTCTTCAATCACTTCAAAATCAATCATTTCCACAAAATATAGATGAGCTAATAACAAGAGTTCAAGATGCTTATGACTTCTATGACACACAAAAGATTAAGTTTGCATGGTTACAGTTACAATATGTTATGACTGAGATTTTGAAAGACAAAGGGGGTAACAATTACAAGAATCCTCATCATGGAAAAGCACATTTACAGAGAATTGGGAAATTGCCAGAGAATGTTGAGGTGGAACAATCACTACTTGATGAGGCAGTTAACTACCTTAATGAAAGGGAGGTTCCTATATTTTCTACGGTTTTTTCACCAAATACCCCTGACAAATAAATTTATTCACCAAATACCCCCACTTTTTTCAAAATTCACCAAATACCCCCGACCTTTAAAAAAATTCACCAGATACCCCTGACATTTCAAAAAATACCAAAAATGCCCCTTTTGGCTAACGGACGTTAGTGCTCCGTTAATTAATTAACTAATTAACCTAAAAACCCTAATTAAACCCTAATTAAACCTAATTAAACCCTAAAACTCTAACTAACCCTAAAACCCTAACTAACCCTAAACCCACCCCCAAGCCCACCATCCTCCCACCCCACCCCTTGACCCCACCACCCCCACCCCACCCCCACAACTCCAACCCTACCGGCCCCCTCCCCGCCGCCGCGCTCCCCTCCCGACCACCCCCGGCCGCCCGCCCTCCCCCAGAACCCCCACGCAGCTCCCCCCTCCCCGACAACCCGACATCCCGCAGCTCCCCCACCCCCATCGACCCTCTCGGCGCCTCCCCCCACCCTTGTCGAATTCCCCCACCTTCCCCTCCCGCCCCTCCCCCACCCCCGCGAATTTTCGCATCCATCCCCACCCCTCGAGCAATCGCAACCTCCCTCACTCTCGCCGGCCCACCAACAAACACCTAACAACATCAACTCACTCACTTTGGAGTTACCGGAATTTAGGTGGGAAGAGCTTCGAAAAGAAAATGCGGCGAGAGTGAGGGAGGGAGGGAGGCGCGAGGGACGGCTTCGAAAAGAAAATGCCGGCGAGAGTGAGGGAGGGGGAGGGGAGGCGCGAGGGACGGGGAAGGGGAGGCGCGAGGGAAGGAGAGGGAGGGGAGGCACGAGCGAGGCGAGGGAAAGGGGGCCGCTGGGAGAAGGGGGTCTGTCGGGGTTTCGGGAGGGAGGGGGAGGGGCTGGGCCGGGTGGGTGAGGAGGGGGTGGGGCCGGTGGGTCTAGGGTTTGGGGGGTAGGGTTGGGGGGTTGGGGTTGGGTTAAGGAGAGTTTAGGATTTAGTTAGGTTTAATTAGGTTTAATTAGGGTTTAATTAGGGTTTTTTAGGTTAATTAGTTAATTAATTAACGGAGCACTAACGCCCGTTAGTCAAAAAGGGCATTTTTGGTATTTTTTGAAATGTCAGGGGTATCTGGTGAATTTTTTTAAAGGTCAGGGGTATTTGGTGAATTTTGAAAAAAGTGGGGGTATTTGGTGAATAAATTTATTTGTCAGGGGTATTTGGTGAAATAACCGTATTTTCTAATGTGCACTACTTCAATGAGGGGGAGGAAGTGGATGCAGATTAGGTAACTTGAACATTGGTGCAAGTAATGATGACTGCTACACCTAACCAGAGACTAAGTATAAGGAGGAACATGATGATATTTTTTGTGTATTGATAATTTTTTGTGTATAAGGGACATGAACAAGTTCTGGTTATGTGTCTTTTGTCTAAATATGTAAGTGATGAGGCAGTCATGTAATGTAATGTATCTTTTGAAGTTAATGGTAATTAAGTTTCCCTGTTATGTGTAGTTAAATTTTATGTTCCACTGAGATCAGGGTAATGGAAACTCTCCATACCAGTTGTATATGGCAGACAAAACATTTAACTGGGGTCTGAACATCATTTGACTTCTTTAATGCATCAGGGATTAACATAATCATCATGACATGACCCATGCTTGATACCTCAACAAGTTGAAGCACAAAGTGCATTCAAACTTGGAGCCCAGAGCATGGGTAATGTGCTATGTTGAGTCCCTTCATCATTTGCATTAGTTTGTGACAATTATCTCTCACATATGTTCATTGAGATGTTAAGGGGACTCATTTCAATCAACGAAGCAACCAAGCAACAAAGGGACAGTTTTGGCCAAGCAATCAACCAACCAACCAACAAAAATGCCAACTTCTTCCAACATAAACCAAAGGCTAAAACCAATTTGAAGGAACCAACCAAGCAACCAAGCAACCAACCCACATTCCAAGTACACAAAGGGACAGTTTTGGCCAAGCAATCAATTAACCAACCAATCCACATTCCAATTACACAAAGCCTCACAGTTAATCAAGAGTCCAAATTCCAATTAAGAGGCATCAACACAATTTCTTTATGCAACATCAGAGGGGACTAATTTCAACATCATAATCACAAAATTTTTTCACTAAGCATCATAACAGGGGACTAATACCAGAGATTGCTACATCATAATCAGAAGTCATCACAACAGATTGCTACATCATAATCACAATTCATGACAAGGCACCAAAAATGCATAATCACAGAGTAAATTGAAAGCGAATAGAGAAGATAACAAAACCTCAGGAACTCTTTTGAGTTCCTTTGCGCAACAATAGGAATGCATGCTCTGATGGATCCAAATCCTCCCCTTCATGATAGGGACTCATGGGGATTTCAGGACCTTCATCATCGAGGAGCTCATCATAGTGCTCATAAACCTTGAACAGACGCATGGTCCCATCATCATCCTCCATGAACATATCATGGTAAGTCCCCCCTCTTCATCTTCACTTTCCCAGCCACACATCACCTCCTCACAAGGACTCCCCTGTTTTTCTTCCTCTTCACTGTCTCCATCTTCACCTCATGCATCTTCTTTTTCCCCTTTGTTTGGGGTGCAAAATTTTCCTTACAACCCACCGCCTTTAATGCGCACACTATCGGAGGTCTGTTAATGGGGTTTGGCCTAATTTTTATCTCTCCTCCTCGGAATTTGGTTCATGATTTTCACCCCCTTTCCCCGAGATCTTTTTGTAGAAACCCTAGATCTAGGTTTAGGGATATGGGACTTACCAAAGGTGGGGGTCTCAAAGAACAACTTCTTCGCGCAATTTGGTTTCCTCCTCTTTCTCTGCAATTTTCATGACTTTCTCTAATGTTTTTAGTGATTTTTTGCTTAGACAAGTCGAAGCTTCGCTGGAATAAAAAAGTTTTCATGCATAAGGAGATCCGTCGGAAATTGAATTTGCAAGATCTCTGCAAATTATCATTTCCTCTTGCGTTTTCGCAGCAAAAGCTGCATCATTTAGTGGTTGCGTGTTCACCATTGATGAATTTTGGTGAGAAGATGATGAGAGAGAAGAAGATCCAGAGACAGAGAGAAGAGGAGGAGTGAGAAGAGGAAGAGTTAGAATCGGTTGAGGAGAGAGAGTAAATTAGGGTTCTGGGTTGGGGGGGTTTTTGATGAACATTTATGATCAGTTTCAATTTGATCATAAATGTTGGTTGGTAGTTGAATATTGAGGAGTGAGAAAGGAAATTTGGTGGGAATCATTAATCAAGGAAAACTTATTTAATCTGATTTTCAGTCCATATTAGTTTAACATAAGAATGGGTTTAATAATTTTAGTAAGGGTATTTGAGTCATTTCACACTCATAATCTTTACCAAAAATGGAAAGAAGGAAATTATTGCATTTAATTTGAAACTGCCATATTTAGAAACTGTTGCATTTAATTTGATACGGAGGAAGTATTTGTAAATCAAATTAGGGAGTAAGATGGAAAGACATCCAAACTTAAACGGTGATAGTTTTTCCAAAATAATTATGGGTTGACATTTTTTCTTTTTTGCAGCATTGAAAGAATAGGGTGGTGGCTTTCAAAAAAAAAAAAAGAATAGGGTGGAAGTTTATAAAACTTGACCAAATAAGTGATTGGCAAATGCTATTAAGACAATGAGCTATGTAGTAAAACTATTTATCAAACCAATCTTCATGAGATAAAGAGATATTTCTTTGCATTTTCTTTTACCTTCATTCAGGGGCGGGGCAAACATAACGGGGGTCCTATACACTTTTTTAAAATTGGGCCCTTCATATGTAGTTCATAAAAGATATAAGATTCTCAATTAAAAAAAATTACTTTAATATTGAAAATAATATCTAATTACATCATATTAAAATAATCTAAACACATCTACTTAAAAAGTGTTGCTCTTTTTGCACATTTAGAAGCAAAATCACCAACAACACATTGTACATCAATATGGGGGGAGGAGAGAGTTGGAATAAAGAGTAAATATTATTGGGAAATTGAAAAAAATAATGGGAGGATGAGTAGAAATTAATGAGAGAGAGTTGGAAAAAAAAGTAGCCATTAATGGGGAAATTGGGAATATGAAGCAGCAAAAAGAACCTATGCGTGGATGATAATTAATCTGATGAGTCATATGAAACTTTCCCAAAGTTGTTGAAATAGCAAAAAATAAATGAATTTTACTCCTACCCAGAATTGAACCCACGACCTTGTTTCCCATCCCTTACCACTTTACCACTGATCCAAATGCTTTACTTTTGTCTCTCTTTTAAACATTTGATATAAATATATTTCGGGGCCCCTCTATTTTGGGGGCCCTATTCCATCGCCTATACTGCATGGGCCAAGAACCGCCCCTGGGCTTCATTGATTATCTTTATTAATTACAATTTACATAATAAATAAGCCAATATACAGTAAAAAAATTAACGTCAGACAAATAGATTTTTTTTTTTAACTTTAAAAACTTCGAACTCAAAAAATTTTCACGTGCTCATTTCGAATATGTACAATAAGTACAACGGTGCAAACACTAATTGTTTTGTTTTATTTCTTTGTTGGGGTTGAGCCCCTGTTTTGCAACCAAAAACGGAAAAAGAAATTGATTAATCCCTTAAAAAACAGTTTTTGAGTTATCGAGGTTCGAGAAGGATATTTAAAAGGGGTTACAACTTACAAGTACAAGAAAGGTTCGTGTTTACTAAAAGGAAATTTGACTACTTCAAGCAGCAATCAACTTTCTTTTTTGGGGTGCTTTGTCTTTTGGGAAAAATTGATGGGAATAATCCCACCATTTACCGTTTTGCTCAAAATAGTCCCACATTTTGAAAATCTGACAATAATCCCAACTATGACCCATATCTTCTCAAACTGGGCCATTTTAACCAGTTACCTGGTTGACCGGTAACAAAATAGTTGTTGACCTTTTATTTCCTTTTTAGAAGCAATTTAAAAAATAAAATAAAAAACCTTAATGCTAACTCTACTACAGCCCCCATCTCCAAAACCACCCCTCCCCCCCATCCACCAATCCCCACTCCCCTCAACAACTCCCCCACCCCAAACAAATATCTTCAACACCGAGTTTGAAAGAGTTATGCTCCGTGTCGAACCGGAGAAGAGGAGAGCGTGATCGGAAATCGAGAAGCGCTAAACCTGCCTTGTCGGTCACCGACGGCGAGGAGAAGGTGGGAGGAGGTTGAGGTGGAGAAGAGAGAGTCGGAGGAGAGGACGTCGAAGTGGCGGAGAGAGTGTGGGGCCCACCTGACGAAGGTGACGAAAGGGGAGAGAGAGAGGAGAAGGAGAAAGAGAGAGAGAGAGTGAAGGAGGAGGGAGAGGAAGGACGGAGAGTTGCATTGTTGGGGTTCGCCGGATATTTGGTGGTAGAAGTGTGAGTCTTTGCTCGGCGACGTAGTTTCCGGCAACTCCCTTGTTTTGGGTTTTGCTTTTGGATGCGGGAATCTTTGGGGAGGAGAGAATTTGGGAGGGTGTTGTGTTGTTGCGTGATTGGAGAATTTGGACTTTGGAGGGAGACGAGGCGGGTTCTTGGTGGCGAGGTGAAGGAGGAAGGGGGTGATAGTTTTGGAGGGGTGGGGGGCTAGTGGAAGGGGAGAGGAGAGGGGTGGTGGTTTAGTTATTTTTGAAGGATTTGAATGTGGTAAATCTTTGATATCATCTGCTTCTTGTATGAATTGAAATGTGAGGAATGAATTCACTTGATTAATATCATGTTGGACTTAGTTAATTTGTTTTTGTTGCGATCAGAAAGGGAGGGGGATCGGGGGAGGAAGAGGAATGGGAGCTGCCTTCGATGGGTAGAGGGGTGGTGGTGGTGGAAGGGGAGGGGGAGGGAGTGGTGCTTTAGTTTTTTTAGTTAATTAAATAATTCAATTTACATATTTAATTACATAATTAGGTATTAAATAATTAAATTAATTACATAATTCGCTCATTTGGATATTAAACCTACATTTACAGGTTACCAACAGGTAATGACCTGTTTTAAGCAGATATATGCCAAAGTTGGGCTTATTCTCAGATTATGAAAAGTTGGGACCATTTTCAGAAGATCGGATAAAGGTGGAATTATTCTTATCAATTAATCCATATTTTTTTGGATAGTTGGCATTTGGTATTGCGTTATGATATGCGTTAATACGCGGTAGTAATCATTGCTAGGATCCTAATCTTCTCAATTACACGCTCCTATTTGTAAGTTGAGAATCAAGGTTGACCTAGTGATTGTAAGGTCCTCTTGTCACCTCTTGACAGGGGTTTGATTCTCACCCCTTGAAAAAATGATCCATAATTTCCCCCCTTCTTGCAAGAGAATTCTAAAAAAAATCTCCTATTTGTAAGCCATAGTAATGTGAAAATACACAATAAATAACGATAAGGATCACACAAAAAGATTTAACATGAAAACCTGATAATGAAAAAAAAAACTACCTTTCAGTACACTGGGATTGTCAATGATTTGTATAACCCAAATCACTTTACAAAACTTTCAAAATCTCCTTAATCTAACCTGATGACTTTAGAACTTACATCACTCTTGATCACATAATAACCTCTCGACCCAAGCCCTTAACACTTGTTTCACCCAAACATATACATCTTGGCCTCTCAAATTACACCTTTATTATTCCTCTCGCATGACCTTCAATAGTCAACTAGGTATAACATATCCTATTAGGAATAAACAACTTGATCCCCTTAACTAAATCTAATCCTGGAAAATTACAATACATGCCAAATTACTTTTCTAAATACAACTCTACTAGTATTACGAAACTTACACATACATGTAAACTTGTCAAACCAAGAAAAATATCCATATCCCAACAGCAAGAAGCCGAGAATAAATATATATGAAAATTTCTAAAGCAAGTGTTACCTTATTATCCATAATAATACTTGTCCGTCCTCAAATATTAATTTTTTCTTTATAAATTTTAATTATCATTCATTTAGACATTAGATGTGGTATTAAGTACTAATGAAACTCTGTGAACAAATATACATGTCTATTAGAAATGAAATTTTATTATTGAAATGTTATTTAATATTTTATTTACGGAATTTCGTATAGTATTACCACCATTAATTATTGTTTACCAGACAATAATGCTTCGAAGAAAATTGAGGACTACTACTTCCAACTTGCAACTTTTTTATTTATTTTGGCAATTGAAAAAACAGGAAAGAAGCTACAAACCCCCTCTAGCCTAATGGACTAGTTTATGGGTTTTGCTCATACTAGATCTGAGCAAAGATTTGGTTTATGCACCTGGATGCACAATGTTTATTGTGCACTCAAAAAGAGTATTCCGCTCACTAAAAAAACATGAACATTTATCTACAATTTTTCTAGGTGAAAAGAAAAATTATAGACCAAACTCGGCAAAAAAAATTTCAACAATTTTCCAGGTAAAAAGTAAATTTTATAGACCAAACTTGAAAGGAAAAAAAATTAAGATAGTCCATGTAGTAGATCCATGGGCGAATTACCTGGGCGCAAGAGGGACTTGGCTCTACATATCTATTGATTACTTTAGTTATCATTCATAGCACAACACAGATGAATTGCGTTGATTGTATTTCTTAATTGCAATTTCAATTTTTGACGAATTGAGGTATATTCTTTTTATATGAACAATGTAATCGTAGTTATTAAATTTCTTGATCATAATTTCTTAGTAGTATTAATACAATTCATTGTAAAAATAAAAAATTTGTACAATAGATTATCTGTAAAATTTCTGTGAGATTGTTTTATGTGTTCTTTGTCCCAAATATTGCTAATGGCTCAAATTAGAGAAAGTGGCAATATTATTATCCTTCATACGTTCATTAGCAAGCAAGCCCATCTTACCATCCACTTCACGTGTTCATGGGCTAGGCCACGTAATTGAACTATGCAATTCTAAAAATCAATATATATGCTGATTGGGCTATGGGCCGCAACGTCTAATGTGAGCAGCAGTGTAGCACATAATCCTCGTTCGCAAGAAGGCACTAGACTGTTTATGAAGAATTCTTTTTTCTTCTTTTTGAATATGATAGTGAGCACATTTTTTTTTTATATAAGGTAAGTTAAAGTCGCTTGCAAGTAAGGAAAATATTGGTATCCCTCTTGTAAGGGGTGAGACTCAATCCAGAGGTAGATCAGAGGTAACACCAACACCACTAAGCTATCACATGTTGGTTGTTGGCTGCAGCTCAATGAACAAATTACTTAATTAATTACAATCTAGGTAGCATACAATAATACAAATGCATATCAATACAGATATGCAAACGATACGAACATTGAAAAAATGCTACTATTGAAACTTAGAACAAGGACATGATAAATTATAATTTCTTTCACAAAACAAATTAAAATATCTTTATATTTTCAAATTTCTATCGTATTACTAATTTTAATAACACATAACAATATTCACAATTTTTTCTCTATTTGTGACTTAAATTCTCATTTTATAAAAAGAAAATATTTCTTTTTGGTAAGAAAGAGTTGTATTAAGTACAAATATACAACGTAAATTCAATTGGGATAGAGACAAACCTTTTAGGAAGGACTCCCTCAACAGCCAATGAACAACACCCACTAATAAACATACTATTTCATGCAATGATTCTATTTATAAATATGTAATTAAGTGTTTATAATGCGTCCCATAATATCCTATAAGTGTCCGTTAAAATAAAAATCTATGATACATGATTTGGAGTGTATCATAGATTTTTTTTTTTTGACAATGGTTGAAAGAACAAAAAGAAGTACACATTTAATTCCTGTTTATTTACATTAAGTGATTAACATTCAGGAAAGCCTTGCTTCCAACGAGTGCAACATAGCTCCTAATGACGTGGACAATATAATGGATGATTGCTGCATAATGCATGCTATCAATATCATAGCTTATAAGGTGGAAACTTTTTCATGGGGTAGCAAATCATGTAACATGTAGCAAAGTCATCTCCCAAAAGCAACTTTTCAGCCCATATCAGTTCTTAAGGCACATGAATGACACGGATAGCTCAATGATATTTCTAATTGCTCTTATTACTTCTCTTTCGTGGTCACTCTCAAGATCGAAAATTTGTTTAACCTTAAAAGGCACTATATAATTGTTCAATTATGGTTAAGCACATAATAAAATTATTCCTTTTTTTTTTTTTACAAAGTTGCACATAATTGTTCAAGAAGGCAATCAAAAAGAAGCTTAACCTTAACCTAATTAATTATAAAAAAAGTTAGTAATATTTAAATGGCTTTACCAACTAAGAAGTACGTCTGGATTAAAGTGACAAATTAAGGTATGGAATATAGGTGAAGAGAACACAATTTAGTCCACAGGACCATAGTAGGGAACTATTATTACATTCCTTTATTTTTGCTATAAATTTTAATAACAAAATTTTTGGTTTTATATCATATTTTCATATACTAGCATACAATAATACATAAAGTACACAACAGAGAAAACAAAAGGGAGAGAACTCCAACTTCATCATGTGCCAAGGGTCCCACCAATAATCAAGTATCCCTTTGTTGAGTTGTTTCTTTACTTGGACTCTTACTAAATTTCCTCTTTACTATTTTCAACGGAAGGATGGCAAGATTTACTGCTATGCAGTACATGTTAGAGATGCTACCAAGATAATCAGAAGTAAGTAAGGCCTCGTTCTTTTAGACTGGGAGAAACTGATCTGAACCGAACTGAATTGAACTGAATTGAATTGGGAGAAATTGAACGGCAGAGAGTAACTGAACTGAAACTGAAACTCAACTGTAAATAAGTCCAAAAGAACAGGGCCTAAGACGTGGTAACTACAGTCTTCCATGCAATCAGAATTTGATTGCTGATATGATATTGTATGATCAATGATGGACTCATATTCATTGAATTAGTTTGGCCTAAAAGAATTCAAATGTGAAACTTGAAAGGGTAGTTTGATAGTGAGCGAACCTTTTGTGAAGGGAATTTGTTGGTGGCCTGGCTTTTAACATAAAAAGTAAAGTTTCAGACTTTGAAGATAAAGAGTATAAATACTGTGATGTGGTCCGGTTAACATTGTAGTACTGGTAGGTCAGTGACCTTCCTAGTTGAGTATTTCCACCATTCAGCATTAAGGCTCCGTTGTTTTAGAGGAAAACGTTTTCTAAGAAAAGGATGTTTTCCATTTTTTTTTTTGATAAGTAGGCCTCCCGCCTAAAGACGTTTATTATTAAATTTCCATCAATAGAAATTATTACAACACGTCACCATAATAAAAAGGGGGCAAACTCAAGACAAGTACAATATAAATGCATCAAAACACAATATTGAAAAACACTAACACCATGTCACCCAAGTATCTCCACTTTGAGTTGCATGTTTTGCCCAACCATCCGCTATTTCATTTGCTTCCCTATATTGAAATTGAAAATCAACCTCCTTTATTATCGATAATAAGTTATGCAACTTGTTCCAATAAAACCGTAGGCTCCAAGGACATTCTTCTCTATTTCTCACCCATACTAAAGCATTTCTCGAGTCGGATTCAATCAAGAGTAAAAGGATGTTTTCCATTTTCCGTTGTTTGGTTGGATAAGGGATTTAAAAAGGAAAACTAAGGTGGAAAAGAGTTTTTCATCTCTTTGTAAATATTTTCCTCCAAAATTTGAAGGAAAACTATTCTCCTCCACTCTCTCATTCCGAAGATCTCCATTTTCCCTTTCTTAACTTAATACTTTTCCATCAAACCAAACAAAGGAAAACTAATATTCATTTTCCCCTTCTTAACTTAACTAAATGAAATTGCTAAGAGTTAATCGGATTGAACTAGTTTCTACTAGGATGATAGGTTAAGAGCTTAACTTTGGTTTCCTCAGGAATATGACTCATATAGTTATATTTTACACTCTCTATTGCTCCACGTGAGTAAATGAGCTAATTAACCTATGGTTTCTCTCACGTAAATGGGAGTAATATAATAGCAAATGGATATAAAACATTTATAGGATGGACATTTAATTTGACTTATGATTTTTACTAATTTTTTTATCCAAATGTTAGACTTATTTATTATCAAGCAGGATGCCATGAAACTTTGTAAGAGTAGTATAAATTAGTAAACTTCATTGTTTAATTTGTGATTATCAAGGTGATGAGATCTAGAGAGAAGACAAATGAGCTATTGGACTTGTCAATCATTGTCGCTCTATCACTTTCTCATAAACTTAGCTTGCTTCCTCCGGATTTGTCACTTCTTATTGATAAATTATACGAGTAATATAATGATCTATTGATCTGTCATCGATTTCATATGACATATGAAGAAAACCGTCATATATGCACTTGATAAATCATACTCTCTCTTTTATCCGAAATACCAATATTGTCTTAATCTAACTATCTAGACAAATCATAAATGATGAGTAACTTTTAAATAGCATAAAGTGTAAGTGTGTATTGGGATTATTCTTACTATATATATACTTTTGTGCTTTAGTATTTATTGTCTTGGGCTTATCTTGTGTAATTAGTATGTTTACTAGTACAACCCATTATTGTAAATTGTAGGTTGTATATAAAGCTAAACCTAACGTAATACTACTCAAGAGATCATTTACTTCTCTACATGGTATCAGGCCAGACGGCTAAGACACAATTCTTAGTTTCACCCCATGGCTGGTGACGACGCTCCAGCAAAGGGTGATGGTAAAATTGATCCGACAAACCCTTATCATCTCAGTTCTAGTGATGGTCCCGGTAATATCATCACAACTATTGTTTTTCGTGGCGATAATTATGAAGAGTGGTCACGATCCGTTCGACTTTCTCTCATGGTGCGGTGTAAGTATGAGTTTATTGATGGTTCAATCGAAAAGCCGACCGACTCGAAGAAGCTGGTTGCTTGGAGGTGCGTTCAAGCCATGATTGTTCAATGGATATTAAATACAATTGATGTCTCGTTGAAAAAGACGATACCGTATTTTGAAGAGGCGAAGCCCTTGTGGGATGTGTTGCGGCGCCGGTTTAATGTTGGCAATGGCCCGAGAAAACAACAAATTAAGATGGCTTTGGCAGAGTGCAAGCAACCAAGGACGATGTCCGTGGCCGATTATTTTGGTATGTTACAACCCTTGTGGGATGAACTTGCCACATACAATCCTTTGCCACAGTGTAAGTGTGGTAAGTGTACTTGCAATCTCGGCGAAGCATTCCAAGCACGAGCAGATGAAGATCGATTCCATGATTTCTTATATGGAATCAATGAGGAGCTATATGGTAATGTACGTACTAACTTACTTTCACAAGACCCACTGCCAACTCTTGATCGTGCCTACCAAACCATGCTTCAACAAGAGCGTTATCGTGCATCTGCTAGTTTTAAGGCTGAGCGTAGGGATGGAAATGGATGATGGATCATCCATCATCCGCTTAACCCGGTTTTATTAAGCGGGTGAAAACCCGAAATAAATGGATGAAAAGCGGGTGGCGGGTGAAGCGGGTGGTGGATGCGGGTCGGATGCGGGTGAGATTTTTTTCATCCGCCACCCGATCCATCACCCGCTTAACACCCACCCATCATCCATATTATCAATTACACATGTTTATTTACTTACTTTATAAAAAATTTAGTTGAAAATTTTAATAAATATGTATCTTATGGCATATTTTTTTGTAAAAATTGTTATATATCTCCTCACCCGCTAACCACCCGACCCACCCGTTCACCCGATGGATGACGGATGGATGGATGCGGGTGATGGTTTATGAGGGTGATGGATGGATGCGGGTGGAGCGGATGGATGCGGGTGGCGGATGCGGGTGAAGCTCCACCCGCCCCGAACCCAATCCATTTCCATCCCTAGCTGAGCGTGATGATGTAATGACATTGGCTGTGAAGTCTCAGTCCTCCATTAGAGGTGGGCGTCGTATGGATGCGCGAGATAAGTCAAGTTTGGTTTGTTCTTATTGTGGTCGTCAATGGCATGATGAAGCTAATTGTTTTTCAAAGCACGGGTACCCTGAAGGGTGGGAACATAGACCACGTGGTAGGGGAAGAAGTGCTGGTGGTCGTGGGACTAGTGGCGGGACAGCAGCGTCACAGTCACAATCAGGTGTTGTTGGTCGAGGTAAAAGTGCCGAAGTTCGCGCAACGATGGCTGGAAACATGTCTGGCAGTGGAGAGGTTGCAGCAACTTCTGGTTCCATTAGTGAGGCAGCTTTACCAGGTTTAACAACAGCACAATGGCAAAAATTAATAGACATGTTTGGTAATGCATCTGTGAACACTACCGAAAATCGTCTAAGTGGTGAGTCATCTTACAACCCGTGGATTATTGACACGGGAGCTTCAAACCATGTGACTGGAAATTTGAGTTTGTTGAATCATGTCACAGATATGGTAGAATAATGTCCTGTTGGTCTACCATATGGTAAGAAGACATCGTCTTCAAAGTATGGTAGTGTGAACTTGGCGCCAGGCTTAGTACTAAAAAATGTTTTATATGTACCCAAGCTAAATTGCAATTTAATTTCTGTGACCCATATTTCAGATGATTTAAATTGTGTTGTCCAATTCACCAAAAAATTTTGTGTTATACAGGACTGACACTTGAGGACCCTGATTGGAGTAGGTGAACGGCGAGACGGACTCTATTATTTTCGTGATATTCCGAAGATTCATGCTCTAAGTGTTGATGGTGCAAATAATCCGGAGTTGTGGCACAAGAGGTTGGGGGCATCCCTCTGACAAAGTAGTTCGGTCTCTCCCTTTTATTAGTAGTTCCAGTATTGTTTTAAATAAAGCTTGTGGTGTGTGCCACCAAGCTAAACATACTAGAGATAAATTTCCACTTAGTGACAGTAAAGCAGATTATCGTTTTCAAATAATACATTGTGATCTTTGGGGACCCTATCATGTGCCTTCTTCTTGTGGGGCAAAATATTTTTTAACTCTTGTGGATGATTTTTCTAGAGCCGTGTGGGTGATCCTTTTGATTGACAAGACTGAAGTGTTTAAGATGTTTAATTCTTTTTTTGCTATGATTGAGAGATAATTTAGTGCTAGAGTACAGATTGTTCGTAGTGATAATGGCACTGAATTCAATTGTATGAAGGATTATTTTGCAGAAAATGGTATTATTTTCCAAACTTCTCGTGTTGGAACACCCCAACAAAATGGCAAGGTTGAGAGGAAACACCGTCATATTTTAAATGTAGCTCGAGCCTTGAGGTTTGAGGGTAATTTACCTATCCAATTTTGGGGTGAATGTGCCTTGACTGCTAGTCATTTGCTTAATCGTACTCCGACTCCTTTGCTTGATAATAAAACTCCCTATGAAGTCTTATATGGTACCCCACCCTCTTTTCATGAATTGCGTGTTTTTGGATGCTTGTGTTATGCCCATAACCAAAAGGCTAAGCGGGATAAATTTGAAAGTCGGAGTAGGCGGTGTATCTTTGTAGGATATCCTCATGGTAAAAAAGGGTGGAAATTATATGACTTGGATACGGGTGATTATTTTGTTTCTCGAGATGTTAAATTTTATGAAAATGAGTATCCATATGCTTTTGTGACTAATGAAGCCCACACTAATACAACAAATGTGGTCGCACCCTCTTTTGGGAGTCTTGATTATGATTTTTTATATGAATATATTGGTGATAGTGGAATTGGTGCTCATGATGTTGATAATGGTATTGTGCCTAATAATGAAAATGCTACTACCGATGTTGTTGGTCAAAATGCCAATGACAGGTAGTGCATTTCATGAAATTAATGGTGTTAGTGAGGAAGTGGCGCAAGGTAGTGTTGGTGAAGTAATGGGGTCAGGTGCTGAAATTAATGGTGTTGGTGAGGAAGTGGCGCAAGGTAGTGTTGTTGAATGTAGTACCCAAGTGGTTGATGCTGAAGAAAAGGGTAGAGGCAAGCGTAAGAAATTTCCATCATCAAAATTGCGTGACTGTGTTACTCATACATTGCGAAAATTGAGTCCGTCTCCCACCCAAATTCCATCTACTCTGGATCATTCCTCAGGTATGTCATTTCCTATAGCACATTTTGTGAATTGTGATAGATTTTCTATGGAACACAGAAAATTTCTTCCATCTATAACAGCAGGTACTGAACCTCAATCCTTCAAAGACGCCATGAAGGACCCAGGTTGGCGTGAAGCAATGCAAAAAGAAATCCAGGCCTTAGAGGCTAATGGTACTTGGAGTATGGAGCCTCTTCCTCCTGGGAAACGTGCACTTGGTAGTCGATGGATCTACAAAGTGAAGTACAATTCTGATGCAAGTGTAGAGCGTCTTAAAGCCCGATTGGTGGTGTTTGGTAATCATCAGGTTGCGGGGTTGGATTATACAGATACCTTTGCTCCGGTGGCGAAGATGACTACTGTTCGTTCCTTTCTAGCCGTTGCTGCAACAAAAAATTAGGAGTTACATCAAATGGATGTTCACAATACTTTTCTGCATGGAGACTTGGTTGAAGAAGTATACATGAAATTACCTCCGAGATTCAATGGTGCTAAACCTGATCAGGTATGTCGACTGCGAAAATCACTTTATGATCTAAAACAGGCACCACATTGTTGGTTTGCAAAGGTGTCCACTTCTTTGAAAAAGTATGGTTTTCAGCAGTCCTACTCAGACTATTCTTTATTTACTCTACATCAGGGTACGGTACAAATTAATGTCCTTGTGTATGTTGATGATCTGATTATTTCTGGGAATGATTCCGCTGCTCTTTCTGCTTTTCAGAAATATTTGAGCACCTGTTTTCATATGAAGGATCTTGGAGTATTAAAATATTTTTTGGGAGTTGAGGTAGCTCGTAATCAAGAGGGTATTTACTTTTGTCAACGAAAATATACTCTTGATATTATTTCATAGACAGGGTTACTTGGTTCCAAACCTGCAAGTTTTCCAATGGAACAAAATCATCAGTTAGCACGTTCAACGAGTCCTTTGTTGCAGGACTTGGAACAATATCGGAGGTTAGTAGGTAGGCTTATCTATTTGTCGTTCACACGACCTGATTTAGCCTATTCAGTGCATATCTTGTCTCAGTTTTTGCATGAACCCCGTCGTGATCACTGGGATGCTGCTTTACGAGTGGTGCGTTACTGATAGGCCGTCGTCGAGCCTAACAAAGATAAACCTAACTCGGTCTCTCTAACTAAATAGAAAGGGTAAGCAAGGGTCGAATCCACAGAGAGACAAGATTAAACACCAATAAGCTAATGTATAATAAGCTAAGCTAAGACAATGGTGATTGAAAATTGGGTTTTTTATACTATGTAGGAACTAACTAAAGAGAACTAAATCAAGCAAAGAACAAAGGTTTACGATAAACTTAGAGGGACTAGGATATGGGATTCACCACTCAAATCAATCATGAACTTCAACAAACAAGAAGGGGGATAACAATAGCAATGGATAAAAAAAAGGGGTCATTTCTTAAATCCCTAATTACTCTTTCAAGCTAAAAAGGACTACTTAAGTTGAGAATTAAGGTCTATTTTCATGCACCAAAACCCCGACTCAAGAACATGAATGACAAGATGACAAATTAAACCTCTTAGTTAAAAACCCCTATTTTCATGCAAGTCTAACTAAGTAAACATATGGGGAGTCAACTCTTCAATTTCATCTTTCAATCCTTCATTGAAGTGACTAACATTTAAGTTTCAAAGGAGGCCAACCACAAAAACTACCAATAGGAACCCCAATAGTTCATTTAAATCCAACAACCAAGTTAGACCCCCAAAAAGAGTGCAAAGTTCATAACTTTAATGAGGGTTTCACCTCATACCCTAGAAAAGGGACTACTCACTATTCATGGGATCCACAACACAAAATAAATGATTCAATGTCATAAATGAGAGGTAAATACTAGAGATTTCAAGTCAAAACTAATATCAAAGCATAAACAACAAGTATTGAAAACTAGTGGCAAAGTAAGAGAGAGAAGAGATAAAAGTGAGATAAAGAATTATACTAGAATTTCAAATCTTCATGAGAATCCAAATATTCAAACTTCAAATTCCAAAATATTCCTCGCAAAATCTTCAATCTTTCCTAGATTAGAGAGTAAAATAATATTGAGACCCAAAAAATGTGGTTAGGTATTTCGTGTCCACTCAAAACGGCAACAAATAGGGTATTTATACCCCTTACATTTCCGCAAGAAAAACTGGAAATCGCGAGAAAATTAGAACAGCGCGCCCGCGCTGTTCATTCTGGAGAGCCCGCGCCGTGTAAATTTCAGCCAGCGCTGGGTGCAGGGGAAATGCACGGTGCGCCCGCGCCATAGTGTCTGGAGCGCCCGCGCTGTGCAATTTTTGCAGCTTCTAAACTTTCTGCCTTGGTGAGAGAATGAGCGGAGAGCCCGCGCTAGAAACAATGGAGCGCCCGCGCCATACAACAATAAGCGTGCTCTCCTCTTGGGCACCCAAATGAGTCCTCCCAATGGGCTAGGGGTGTAAGCTCTTCCTTAAATTCTGCTTTCCACGATCTTTTCTCTTGAGTTGAAACACTAAGAATACCTGCAAGAAAGAGGAAGCCAAAACAAAGAGCAAAATAGAGTCCTAATGGAGGGAAAAATGCCTAAAACCCGAAACTCGTCATTAGAGAAGGTACTAAGTGAGATAGTTAGCAAAATGGTGGTTAAGTTAATGAAGATAAGGAAATATGTACAAGAAATGATGGGAAATATGAGGCTAAAATGAGTTAAAAACTCACTTATCAAACTCCCCCGAGCTAATCACTTGCTTGTCCTCAAGCAAGGAGGCAATCACATCATATTAAACTATGAACCACGAGATCGAGGATCCGAGGAAGAGTGTAGACAACCAACAAATCAAACTTCGAAACAAGCTTTCGAACCCAATATAGCAAGTCGGTTTTCATGAGCAAGGAAGGGGGCTATAACATGTTCTAAACTAAGGTGCGGCGTCAACAAACGTTCGAACTCTTCTACAAGCATTAAAGAGCTCCTCTAAGATCCACACAATTCAAAGGCCCTCCTAATAGAATGAAAATGATCATCCGAACACCTTACTACCCTATCGCACACAAAGTGATTCCCCCAAGCTAAGCATTTTCATTGAGAACAAACTTTTATTGATTTAAAATGCACGGCGCGCCCGCGCCATAGTGTCTGGAGCGCCCGCGCTGTGCAATTTTTGCAGCTTCTAAACTTTCTGCCTTGGTGAGAGAATGAGCGGAGAGCCCGCGCTAGAAACAATGGAGCGCCCGCGCCATACAACAATAAGCGTGCTCTCCTCTTGGGCACCCAAATGAGTCCTCCCAATGGGCTAGGGGTGTAAGCTCTTCCTTAAATTCTGCTTTCCACGATCTTTTCTCTTGAGTTGAAACACTAAGAATACCTGCAAGAAAGAGGAAGCCAAAACAAAGAGCAAAATAGAGTCCTAATGGAGGGAAAAATGCCTAAAACCCGAAACTCGTCATTAGAGAAGGTACTAAGTGAGATAGTTAGCAAAATGGCGGTTAAGTTAATGAAGATAAGGAAATATGTACAAGAAATGATGGGAAATATGAGGCTAAAATGAGTTAAAAACTCACTTATCAGTTACTTGAAGGGATGTCCGGGTCAGGGTATTCTTCTTCGTTCTGATTGCAATTTCACTCTTTCTGGTTGGTGTGACTCGGATTGGGCTAGTTGTCCCCTTACTAGACGATCTTTATCTGGTTGGTTGGTGTTTTTGGGTCGTTCCCCTGTTTCCTGGAAGACCAAAAAGCAGGTGACTGTGTCCCGTTCTTCGGCCGAAGCCGAGTATCGCTCTATGGCAGCCACTACATGTGAACTAAAGTGGTTGAAGGGTTTATTGGTTAGTCTTGGTATACAACATCCTCGGGCTATGCCTTTGTATTGTGATAGTCAATCAGCGTTATATCTTGCTCAAAATCCAGTGTTTCATGAACGTACAAAGCATATTGAGGTGGATTGTCATTTTTTGCGAGATGCTATTCAGGATGGTACTATCAGTCCACATGTGCCTACGACTAGGCAATTGGCGGATATGTTTACTAAAGCTCTCGCAAAAAGCCAATTTTATTTTCTTCTACGCAAGTTGGGTATTTGTGATCTTCTTACTCCAACTTGAGGGGGAGTATTGGGATTATTCTTACTATATATATGCTTTTGTGCTTTAGTATTTATTGTCTTGGGCTTATCTTGTGTAATTAGTATGTTTACTAGTACAGCCCATTATTGTAAATTGTAGGTTGTATATAAAGCTAAACCTAACGTAATACTACTCAAGAGATCATTTACTTCTCTACAGTGTGCAATTGAACATATAAACCATCTTTTTAAGATACTTGTTTTTGAGAAAGAAATAGTTTCCCAGCTTAAATGTTTGTGTCTGTCTTTATAGGTACGTCATGTCCAACTCATTGCTAAATTGGACATCTAACATATGGACTAAGAACTCGAATACAATAGGCATATTGTCAACATATAATAGCAAATAAACGAAAGACTAGTTATCACATAATTGTTCAAAATAAATGCAATTATTGCTGGCTATCAAGAGTAACCTCGTTCGGTCATTGAAAAAGTCACGTTCCTCAAACCATTATCAAGGAAACATTTAAGACCATATGGAGATTTCCTCAGACCAAAAATACAGGTGTTCCTTGCCAAGGACCACTGAATCCTTGAGGTTGTTTCATGTAAATCTCTTCTTTCAAATCCCCATGAAGGAAAGTAGATTTTCCATCAAATAGTTCCAACTCAAAATGAAAAGTAGCATTTGAAACTACCAAGACAATAATAGAGTTGAGTTATTAATATGAACCACTAGAGATATATTTATATTGAAGTCAATTAGTCAATACCTTCTAATTGATGACAACAATGCATTAATAGGCATGCCTAAGACTTGCATCTTCAACATCGGAGATAGCTTGCCTAATGCACCTTGATTTTTATATGACTTTCAAATCCAAGGTAAGGAAAGAGAGGGTTGTAATTGCATTTCAAACCCATATGATTATGTTTTAAAGGAGATGATGTATTATGAAACATCCAAAAGAAGAAATGGTGCATGTATTATGATTCATTAAAAAGAGGAAAATAATGGTGCATGTATTGTGAAACGGAGGTAATATCATTTAAAGAAAAAACAGTAAACGCTTCCACAATCTGTCTAAAAACTGGGTTACAATGACATTAATATCCTTTACCATGGTTACTAATTGAGAATAGACATTTTTTTACAACCATGAGATAAAAATGATGTATTTTCCTCAACCAAATCATATGGTGGTTACTTAGACTCTATAGTTACCCACTCCTACTAAGCTACCAACATAACTATGGTCTATGGAGAGGCTTTCAAATTCAACCAACATGCATAGTCAACATATATTATCATACATGGTGTAAAACTGAAGTTTCAAGAACAGTAAATTGACCTTTGTGTAATTATAACTACGGCGCGTTGCTTTTTGGACTTATTTTCAAAGAAAATAAGTAAAAATAAGTTCGGTTCAAGCAAAAATAAGTTCGGTTCGGCAAAAATAAGTTAAGTTCGGCAAAAATAAGTAAAAATAAGTTCGGTTCGAAAAATAAGTTCGGTTCAAAGAAAATAAGTTTAGTATACTATAATGTTGTAATTATTATATTTGTTTTCAATATTACTATTAATATTGTTATTATTATTAATATTATAATAACGATGAATTTGTAATTATTTTAAATTTTTTTATTTTTTTATTTTTTCATATTTTTTTATTTTTTTATTTTTTTATATTTTTATATATTTTTATATTTTTATATTTTTTTATTTTCTTTTATTTTTTTATTTTAATATTTTATTTATTTATTTATTATTATTATTATTATTTATTTATTATAATTTATTATTTACTATTTACTATTTAATATTTATTATTATTATTATTATTATTATTATTATTATTATTTATTATTTATTATTTATTATTTATTATTTATTATTTATTATTTATTATTTATTATTTATTATTTATTATTTATTATTTATTATTTATTATTTATTATTTATTATTTATTATTTATTATTTATTATTTATTATTTATTATTTATTATTTATTATTATTATTATTATTAATATTATTTATTATTTATTATTTATTATTTATTATTATTTATTATTATTATTATTATTATTATTTGTTATTATTATTATTATTTATTATATATTATTATTTATTATTATTATTATTATTTGTTATTATTATTATTTATTATTATTATTATTATTATTATTTATTATTATTTATTACTTATTATTTATTATTTATTATTTACTATTTATTATTTACTATTTATTATTATTATTATTATTTATTATTTATTATTTATTATTTATTATTTATTATTTATTATTTATTATTTATTATTTATTATTTATTATTTATTATTTATTATTTATTATTTATTATTTATTATTTATTATTTATTATTATTTATTATTTATTATTATTTATTATTAATATTATTTATTATTTATTACTTATTATTTATTATTTATTATTTACTATTTATTATTTATTATTATTATTATTATTATTATTTATTATTTATTATTTATTATTTATTATTTATTATTTATTATTTATTATTTATTATTTATTATTTATTATTATTTATTATTAATATTATTTATTATTATTTATTATTATTATTATTATTATTTGTTTTTATTATTATTTATTATTTATTATTATTTATTATTTATTATTTATTATTTATTATTATTATTTATTTATTATTATTTATTATTTATTATTTATTATTATTATTATTAATATTATTTATTATTTATTATTATTATTATTATTATTTATTATTATTATTTATTATTTATTATTATTTATTATTATTTTTATTATTATTATTTGTTATTATTATTTGTTATTATTATTTATTTATTATTTATTATTTATTATTTATTATTTATTATTATTATTATTATTATTATTATTATTATTATTTATTATTTATTATTTATTATTTATTATTTATTATTTATTATTTATTATTATTATTATTATTATTTATTATTAATATTATTTATTATTTATTATTATTTATTATTATTATTATTATTATTATTTGTTATTATTATTATTATTTATTATTTATTATTTATTATTTATTATTTATTATTTATTATTTATTATTTATTATTTATTATTTATTATTTATTATTTATTATTTATTATTTATTATTTATTATTATTATTATTATTATTTATTATTTATTATTTTTTATTTATTATTTATTATTTTTTATTATTATTATTTATTATTTATTATTTAATATAAGTTCGGTTCAAAAAAAATAAGTTCGGTTCGGTAAAAAATAAGTTCGGGTCAAAGAAAAATAAGTAAAAATAAGTTCGGTTCGGCAAAAAATAAAATAAGTTCGGTTCGGTTCACCTAAAATAAGTTCAAAAGAATAGGGCCTACGTATTGTAGTAATAAGCTAATTCCCATTAGAGAAACTTTATGATGATGCTTTATGACATCATGAAACCTACATAAATAATTAAAGTATCTATCTCTATATTGTAGGGGTATATCCGTCAATTCGTAGCTAAAACAAAGAGGTATAAAATTGTTTATGATGTTCTTTAAGGTTCGGTCACATGATTGCCCAAACCCGCAAAATTTGATGGGGAAGCAGTGGGTTTTCCAGTGACTTTCACCCTTTAAAACTCGACACGTGTCCAAAAACCCTTGGTTATTTTAAGGTTTTTTTCAACCAAACTCATTTTTCTCTCTCATCCCAACTTCAACCACCAGCGTCCAATCAATCAACTTCAGTACAAATACTCATCTCATAGTCCAACGACCAAAGATTAACTGCCATATTCAAATTAATTAGTAAAAATTGCAGCCATTAACAATTAGTATGGTCATGTTCTTTTAGACTTATTTTCAGTTCAGTTCAATTGAGTTCAATTCCAGTTCAGTTTAGTTCGATTCAGTTATTCTATGCCATTCAATTTCTCTCAATTCAGTTCAGTTCCAGTTCAGTTCAATTCAATTCAATTCATTTTTTCTTAGTATAAAAGAACGGGGCCTAACATTATGATGTCTTGTTATAAGATCAAATGTTGTAAGTATATACTAGTGTGTAGCTCGAGCGATGCCCCGAGTTTTTACTTTAAATAATACTTCTATGTTTTGAGCTTTTATTTATTTCAAATTAGTTTATTTGAAATATATTTATATTCCAAGTTATATATATTTATGTGGAATAAAGAGCATAGCTAATAGTTGGTTGAGGTGGTAAGATGTCTACCATACAACTTATTGGTTGCATGTTCGAATCTTACTACACAAAGTTTTGTAGTACATATTTTTTAACATTAGCGTATGATATTGCGCATGTTCCTAGTGGGGGGCCCACGTGCAACATATACTTTATTATGAACGCCTTTTAATATATTAGTATAGATGTTCAGTTTGTTTTTTCATTTATTAACACAATGGAAATGCCTTATAGCATATTTCACAAAAAATTAAAAAATTACAAAGTCGATATATAAATTAAATTATATGAGATCAGGTAGAAATCATAATTTGCAATTCGTACATCAAATATAGGTATTTTTGGTCATACTCTCTTCATTTGTGAAACTCTACATGTTCACTGTTGATCCAACAATTAATGTTTTGACCATATTCTTCATTACATAAATATATATTTATCATATGGGATCGTAATATATTTATTTTCATGTAGTAATATTTTCTAATATAAATCTATATATGATTATTCATGGTTACATGCATTGAGACTGTGAAAAATTAAAGATAAGAACTTTATGTAATAATAAGTATTATGCATCTTTATGCTAATTAAGGCAAGTGTACATACATCTATTAGAAGTTGTGAATTTAGATTGAGAACCTTTAGGAAGTGTACATACATAATATTTTAATTAGGTCATTCGGATATGATAAAGGGGTCTTTTTAGTTCATATGGCGTATTCGCCAACAACTTTTTAAGTGAATTAGAATGTTTGATCAAGTAATTAAAAACTCTATTAAAGTAGATATATAGCTAGTGTTCGTAAATAGTGTTGTAAAGGGAAGTGTCACTCGAATTTCATTAATGAGACCTTGATTGGATTCTTTTCTTTGGCTTGGGTCAAACTTAAATCGATCCATGATATATTTTGTTATTTAAGATTACAAAATTATATTATTTGCTTGTTTAAAAATAAGTTTTCACATCATCAAGTGAGAACTACTAGAGATGAAAAGTGATGTTTAGAAAAATAACATTTTGGGGCAGAGTAGCTTTTAGCGGTTTATTTGATGTTTTGGAAAACCTAAAAAGAGTAGCTTTTGATGTGCATTATGTTAAACTAGTCGTTGAATTAGTAATAGAACAAAAAAAGAACTACTTGCTCCAATAGCTATTTATTAGACCGCTAACAACTAATATGACAGCTATTAACTACCAAATTAGTTACTTTTTCCGAGTATGCATCTATACTAATATATTAAAAGGCGTGCCTAAACAAGAATTGTGTGCCACGTCTGCTCTCCATAAAGGAGTTTTTACTCCATGGAATCCACAACAATAAAAAAAATTAGAAATTGCATAGATAGGGTTTGATCCCGGAACCTCAAGAACATATACTAAAGTCTTAACCACTAGACCAAATAACATTTAGTGTTATCATCTTAAAGTATAATATTAATAAATGAAAATTTTCCTTACCCGGGGCGTAGCGCGGGCCTAATAACTAGTTATTTTTCTATAACAGTCTAAACTCACTTATCCTAATATGTAACTTTTATCTATTAGTTGGTGAGATGACGAATTTAATAGAATTTAGGCCGAACCTTTCATATATTCCACCTCCAATCGTTTTTAGATAGACTTTTCATATATTCACATTCAAAAAAAATTGTTTTCTTCCTATCAAGTTGACTCGAATCCAATTCAGATTCATTATTATCCCTAAATCTAATATCTCAACCCTAACGAGTTCCATAAAATAATTATTTACAAGGGCATGAAATTTTTCGAAACGAACCCACCCCACGAGAAAGAGAAAAGAAGAAAAAGAAAATATCTGCATCATATTTTTTTGCACATTTTACATCTTACTCATCTGAGCAAAGTATATGACAAATGTACAAAAAAATATATTCAGGAGCACATAGTTCTATCTGCCCCCGGGAGCACCTAATAACTTAATTGTGCAAACAAAATTTTTTATTAGATGTTAAAGATAATTATATCTAATAAAGCTCCCTCATAAATTCCTTTTTTCTTTTTTGAAGGGCATATGATACAAAAATCAAAAGTTGAGAAACCCAAATAAAATAAAATAAAATAAAATAAAAATTTGAGAATAAAGAAATAAACTTTCTTATTAAGAGTACAAGAGAGAAGAAGAAGAAGTAGGAGAGAGAAAGAGAAAAAACTAAAGAAAGAAAGAAAGAAAATGGGGAGAGGAAGAGTAGAGTTGAAGAGGATAGAGAACAAGATCAATAGACAAGTTACCTTCGCAAAGAGAAGAAATGGGCTTTTGAAGAAAGCTTATGAACTTTCTGTACTTTGTGATGCTGAAGTTGCTCTCATCATCTTCTCCAATAGAGGAAAGCTCTTTGAGTTTTGCAGTAGCCCTAGGTACATACATATTACATATTCATTCAAAATAAATAACTAACAAAATATATAAAAGATTTAATCTTTCTTAATTAATTCCCTAAAAATATAAAAAAATTTAATAAAGTTTGAATCTTTTTTTATTTTAAATTTATGGGTTTTCTCTAAATTTTGTTTGGTGTTTAAAGATCTTGAGAAAGAGGTGAGAAAGATTGGCATAGGTTTCCGTTTTGGTGAATGTCTCAGCGTTTTTAGCAGTTTTTTGTGTTTTGCTCATATTTGTATATTTTTTATGGAAGTTTTGGTTTTTTTTTATGTTTATTTCCTTTTTAATTTTTTTCTTTTGTGTGTTTAGTTTAGTTTAGCATTAGATCTGCTCTCATGTAATTCTTGTACTCTGTTTGGTTTTACTAACAATAGCTTCAACTTCCCAAACTTCTTTTTCAGTTTTTTTGTTCCATTTTTCTGTATAAACCAAACTGGGTATTAGCTTTATGGAGCTTCTTATGCCTTTTTCTCTCTTTACTGAGCTTCTTCCTTTACTTCTATACCACATTCATGATTTTGAGTATTTTCTTGATATCAAATTCTTTCCTTTTTTTTATAATGAAATTTGCAGATTTCATGTCATTTATATAAACTTTAAATACAAGGTTTTGGAGCTCAATTTTCAAGTTAGCTTCTTTCATCTAACTTGAAGAAATAATGGAGCTTAAATTTCAGCAATAAACTTACTTTCCAAATTATATTTTTTCAGAAATTAATATTTTATTATGGGAAATCCAAATATTAAGGAACCTACTTAAAAAATTGAATGTGTTCAATTTATTTTGTTTAGGGTTTCCTTATGATTCATCCTAGGTTTTTGGGTGATCTTTTATTGAAATTTAATCATGAATTAGGGATTTGGGCCATCTTCTTTTTTTATTCTTTTTTCTTGTTTTGTGTTAAATAATTAATAAGAGCTTTACATCTAGAAATCTAGATGTGGGGCTCATCTTCTTCTATTTGTTTTTTTATTTTATTTTATATTTGTTACAGATTTGTTTACTGGTTTTATATCCTTAGGGTTCTATTATATCTCCTTATTTTCTGACATATTCCAAATTCCTGATCTTCTTAGATCTGAAATATTTTGAGCTGATTTACATTTTCTGGGTTATTATTTCACTGAAAAACCAGTGGATTTTTTACTTAACCCAACTGATATGCTTAATTATTTCTTGGTCTAAAGGACTCTCTATACTATCTTCAACTTCTCCACTTTCCCCTCTATATTTATTTTCATTGGGTTTTGTGATGTATCAAAAATTATCTGATTTGAGTGACAAGGGGCTGAAGTACTTGGTTTCCACACCAAATCCCAAGCATATTCAACCTCTTATTCTCTCAGAAATATCAGCATCATGATTTTCAAGATCCATGTGATTTGAGTGTATGAAATAATAAGTCTTTAGTATATGTTCTTATTTGTGATAATGTCCATATATGTGATTTCATAATAAATTTTGCTCTTTACCAAATAAATGTAGGATTAAAGGTAAATGGTAGTTCATTTGATACATGAGTTTATCTTTTTGTTTGTTGAAAGTTTGATCTAAACATGTCTTAAATTTCGATTTTCGCTTTAATCTACAAGTTTATGTTACATTAGAGGTAAATGGTAGTTCAATTATGTATGTTGAATTCATTGATCTTTGTTTCAATATCTTTAACTTCTTTCTTGTCTCTTTTCTGATTCAAGTGAATTCAAAGAACGTTTCGACTCGGATTTTGCATCCTTACTAGGACATTGTATCAAGTCCCTTACTCTTAAGAAAAAGGCTCAAGAAAGCTATCTTTTATTCCTATCATGTTTTAGGATGGGGGATAAAACAAAAAATGTGAGCTGAAGAAATTACTTTTAGAGAATTCAGAGGATTGATGGCAAACTGTTAGGTTGATTCATATGCCATTGTGAATAAAATTGTGGACAATTGAAAGAAAAGAATTAATTTTTCTCCACATTCTCTTCCTTGTGAATGCTAACAGGCTATAGGTTGAACATTTGCTGCATTGAACTGCATCAAGAATCTTGCATTTGATGCCCGAGTTAGTTGTAATCTATGTTAATGGAAATCTTCATTATTATTGATGTAACCTTGACACTTTGGGTCACAATTATGAAAATTTTCTGATAATATAACCGGGTAGGACTTTTGGACACGTATCTTTATGTCCATAACGACTACCCGAGTAATCATTGTGATTGTTGTCTTCATAGAACTGCATGTAACGAGTTGATATTATATCTATGTTCTCCAATACTTATGTTGGAACCTTGACACTTTATACTCTATTATGGGCCAAATCATGGTTTTTTTTTTCATAAACTAGCCGGGTGGGATACTTGGACACGTATTCCATATCCATCATGACTACCCGAGTATGAGTAACACAAGTTAATCTTACCACATAATCTCCTTTGCTAGTATAAATTGCTACTTGATGGTGAAATATCTTTCTGGAATTCTTCCTTATGATTGCATATATGAATTTTACATTGTTCATCAAATGAACCTTCACATTTTCTGTGATTAATCTTCTCCAGATGATTACATGTATTATTCTAGTACTATATAATGTCCATCAAAGGTCTGATAGTTAGGTAAAGATTGATTGTTCATGAATTGTTCTTTTTCAATTGAAGCTTTTTCGTTTTGTATATTCTTTGTCTTCAGCATGCTCAAGACTCTAGAGAGGTATCAAAAGAGCAACTATGGAGCACCGGACAACACTGTGTCTACAAGAGAGGCCCTGGTATGTATGTTATGGAGAGTTTATTGTGAAAAAATGGAAGTATAGTCTTTCTTACATAGCAATTCATCAACTGTGTTGTGTATGCTTTCATAGTGCTCTACTAGCTTGAAAGTGCACTTAGATAGAAATTTCTTAATTATTATAGCCATATAGTTCCTTAGACTGGGGTATGGATGTCAAATACGGATACGTATCCAAATGTCCAATTTGCCAAGGATCAATATTTGGGACACATGAACATTGTCTTAAATTGGACAAGGGCGTCTTCACAAGATCCTAATTTATTGAATATAGTTTTAATCAAGAATTTTGGAACATTCCATGAAAATAATTATTCTAGGAACTAGGAGCCAGAAATCCAACACATTCTACATTGGTTAATTGCATTATAAAAGCTTCTCTAATTCATGTTCTCTCTCATTTTATTTGTGGTTTATTATGTCAAGAAGTGGCGAATTTCAAGGTTAATAGCGATTGTGGATAGGTGAATTGGAAGGGAAAGGAAAAGAAGAGAATCGAAGGAATTCATCTTCCTTGATTGTATATAACATGGGAGAAGGGATTCATAGTGAATTTGAAGGATTAGTTCTTCTTCCAATGTTGGAAAAATTTAGAAAAAAAATGCAACCTTTCTCTTCCCTCCCTTTCTTTTCCTTCACCCTCCTTCTCTCTATAATTGCTATCCAAACAAAATTGATGGAAATTTAATAATAAATGTCTTTAGGCGGGAGGCCTACTTATCAAAAAAAAAAATCCAAACAAAGTGTAAGTGTCGGCTATGATTTCCAAGTAACGGTGGACCTCTATATGATCATTGGTTCATGGTAGAATCAACTCTAAACAACTTTTGTTGTGTAAATTCAGTTTGCTTGGTGTTAAATCAAATTCATGATTTCTCATGTCCAACACCATGAGTCCATGAGTACTGTTGAATGTCATTTGTAGCATGTAGACCTTAGAGTACTTTTGACAAATAAGATCGAGTACATCTTGACTAACTTAGGATCTATGTATACTTTGGAAGGTGTATTGGCATGTATAATACACTTAATAATGGAAGGTAATACAAACTAATATGTGCATGAAAAGTTGAAAATTTTCATACTTCTATAATTTGGAAGCTTTGCTCTCTGTGACACATGCCTTCAATTAGCTTGAAGTCTGTTGCTTTTTGGTTGTTCATTTTTTGGAGTTAAAGATCCATTTTTGCCTCTCGGATTACAATGAATTAGACTGCATTGGCTTGTTGAATATTCTAGTTGTGGCATGAATAAATTTGTACATGCATCCTACGCTTCCTTCTAATATGTCTTTATGGATGTTCTTGTCATGAAAGAAGGAACTAAGTAGTCAGCAGGAGTATTTAAAGCTTAAAGCGCGCTATGAGGCCCTTCAGCGAACACATAGGTAAAGATATGGAGTTACGTGTAAATATTTCTTCATAATTGACCTCTATCAGACGGTCTGACTCAATTAGATCATTTATATTTACTAGGTGTTTTTCTTAACTTTTAAGTATTTTTGTATAACTTTTTAACTCATAAGGCTTTTTTTTTGTAGAACTTCTTTGTAGAACATTTCTTCGTCTATTATTTTACTATTTTTTTGTTTACTAGATATATAGTATAAGTTGTCTATTATGTCAGACCGTTTGATACAAGAACTTGTGTCGTGAGTTATGACTGTTTATGAACTTAAGGTGTGATGCTTTAACTTTTCGTATGTTTATTAGGAATCTTATGGGAGAGGATCTTGGTCCTTTAAGCAGCAAGGAACTTGAATCTCTTGAGAGGCAGCTTGATATGTCATTGAAGCAGATCAGATCAACTAGGGTGCTGAACAATTTCCTTGTCTATTTATGTGCTAGCTTGTAAAGTGACTGTGTGGTGTACTTCTATTAATCTTTAAATATGTTGGCCCCTCTAGAAATTTGACCTAAAATTATGCACAATATAGGGTTGTATACAAGGTAATAAAGTAAGATTCTTCCAAAAAAAAAAAAAAGTAAGAGAAATTTTATCAAGATATACCTTAAACTAAGCCAGTAAGAAATATTTTTCCAAGTTTCCTACTTCAAGAACAAGTATGAATTACTTTCTTCAAAAAAGAAAAAATAACCAAATAAAATTACATCATCATGAGTAGAAGATGCTATTTCTGCTTGAAAAAGACTACACGACCTTGACTTAAACCCAAATTAGGTTGGAAATTTACTTAGACTAACTAATCATTTAGCTTAAGGCTTTTTACCTTACTATTTTGAAACATCTTTTCATGCTAGATTCTTTCCTTGCAGACTCAGTGCATGGTTGATCAACTTACTGATCTTCAAAGGAAGGTAAAGTAGCTACCAGTTTTTGAATAATCCATTTCTTCTGGTGCTTAACATAATTAAATGTCAATTGGTGCTGCAGGAACATATGCTTAATGAAGCAAACAGGACCCTTAAACAAAGGGTACATTATCTTTCTTTCTTGAAATAAATTTGCACGGAGTTCCATAACTTCGGCTCAAATTTTTTGTACGCCCCATGCCAATTTTAATAAATGGACCCACAAAAATAAGATCTGGCACGATTTTAAGATAAAGTATTTAGGTCCATCTTAAATTATAATATTATTAGTTTTTTTTTTTTTTAAAATTAAAAAAAAATATTTTTATTTTGTTTTAAAATTTAAAAAATAAAGGAAAAAAAAAAAAAGATCAAATCTTGTAAGATGCATTTTCTATTTCTTTTTTTTTTTTTGCGTGTTTACATAAAGAAACTTGGTTTTAATATATTAGTATAGATTTTGCGTAATAAATGGATCCACAATGTTTATAAATGTCCTATTACGTCAATTTTCTTAATTAGAAGATTTAATTAAATACTAAGTAGACCTTGTAATATGAAATTAAAATGAAAAAAATGCAATGGGTTCTACATTTCTGTTTGGATTATTTAGAAGATTTGGGTTTTCTCTTTTTGAGTACCTAGGTTGTGGCTTACTTTGAACACTTAAATGGTGGTTTTGTTCACTCTTTATTATTCATCACATATTAAATACGTTTCAAATATTCTTCACTGTTAGTAATTATTAGCTAACAGCTAGAGACAGGTGAATAGCTGCAAAAAGCTCATTACATAAATTGGTATGAAGCAAGCATAATATCTGCATATATGACATACTATACCATAAGAAAGTTATAAGAAAATTAGGGATGCATATTTAAACCTTGGTCAATTGGTTCATTTGTTTATATGCAATGTTGAGTCACTAAATATGTGGTTATATTGCATTGAATTAATGCAGTTAATTGAAGCAAATCAAGCAAGTTCTCTGCAATGGAATGTGCATGATATTGGTTATGATAGACAACCTGCTCAACCTCATGATGATAGCTTCTTTCACCCTTTAGATTGTGAACCCACACTGCAAATGGGGTACGTATGTCACTTTTTTCCACTTATATCTATGTTATTTCAAAAATACTCACCCCCTAAAAGAAATTATCATCATATTTCAATAAAGGATATACATAATCTTTCTTAAAATACTCTATACAATAATTGTATTCTTTCATCCTCTTGCTACTAAAGAAAAAAAAAACAATTGTAGTCCACCTCTATTTTAGAAAATGTGATGCTCCCTTTTTAAATATATGATACTAGTTTTGAAGCCCGTGCGTTGCATGGGTTGTTTTTTATTTTATTTTTTTGCAACTTTTTGGTTAACATTGTTGATTTTGTGTTGCTGTGAAATAAGATTTTTCAACACTATTGTATTTACATACTTCCTCCGTTCTAATTCTATTGCAACAATTACCACTTTGGGTAGTTTCATCTATTGGGACTACTCCACTTTTGGTATAAAAAAAGCAACTATAGTTGACAATATTGTATTTATTTAATGTTAATAAAACCATCATTAATTACTCAAATTATCTCATAAAGTTGTATTTACTTTATTAAGGAATTACTTATCCCCTCCTCTAGTTAATTAAAAGGGTACCTCTATGCTAAACTACCCATTTTTTCATTTCCTTAAAAACCATGTCAAAAACCATTGTTGCTATAGAAAAAAAAAACGGAGAAAGTCTTTGTCATTATACTCTAATTTATAGATTTGTTATTACGATATATAAATTTTATATTTTTTAATATTCAATTGAATATTGTAGCTAAGTCTATTATTAAATGGTATCCCAATAATTGGTATGACTAACAATAGCTAACACAGTTTGAGAAAGTATAGGGTAATAATTTAATAGATGCAGGACAGAAAGAATAGAGTAAAATTTGAGTGTCATCCACAACTTCAACTTTTAATATAGCACATAAACACTAATGCATCTCTATTATATATGGGAACTCCTCACCTTTTGGTGTCCACCCTTTTTACCCAAAATACCCCTAATAACTAAACAAAACTACTAATTGCTTTCTCTCATTTTTAAAAAAGAAAAAAAAACCTGCACGAAAAAGTAAAAAAAAAAAAAGAATAATATTAGAACGATGATTTTATAAAAAAAAAAAACAAACCGCGAACTAGTATATAATTAATGGAAGAAGGGAAAGCCAAAAAAAGATCATAATGATGGTATCATGAATAAAATTAATTAAATATAAAACTAAACTCTACTAATAATCGAAAATACTATTTAAGAGAAAGAAATACCTCTTCATCAATCATGACCATATCAATACTTATCAAACTTCCCCCTTTTTTATGATCTGTGACCTCAAATAGTTTAAAAACCCGAACCTTATTTTTTCAATTAGGTTTTAGTAAAATTAAGTTCATGGAGAAAAGAATAAGATCATACATATAGATATATGGAAAAGACAAACATAAATAATATTGTATACAATAAATATTCTAGGAATAAAAATAATTAGTCAATTGCATAATACTTCTGCAATGTTGTTGACAAACTTTCATTTGATTCTTCATGTAATGCCCCCGTGGTATGCTATAGGTTCAAAATTATAGATATGTATTTTTTATCTTTATATAACTCAATTTTTTAAAGTATGATTTTAAAAGATATAATTGTTGTTGTCACGTATAATTTGCTATTTTTATAGTTTTTTTATATGTATTTAAAATAAAAAAATATATAAATAAAATGTTATTGTTCATCTAAATAAATAAATTTTCATAAGTTGTAAAATTATATTGTATATGGAACTTATTTCAAAGCATATTTCGAGCACTCTCTAATGGTAAAGAAATTATAATATTGCGAATTTGTAGCAAAAGTTATATTAATACATAGTATAATAATTTAGGTTGTTTATTTATAATCAGACTGTAGTAATCTTCACTTATCCAAAAACACCTCATATGTATTTATAACAATTTTGATCACAATTTTTTTTTTAAAAATTAATATTAAAAAAATGACATGGCATGCTTAGGTAGAGCTCTTCAAAATACTCTAAGGTTGTCTTTTAAAATCAAAGTCTAATTTTTTCATCATCCAAAACTCTAATATATATATGTAACTTTATCACTATAAAATTTAGTTTTTGGTTGTAATAACAAAGTTTCCTCAGTATATTTTGTTGCAATACTAAATTGTTTTGGTTCAGTTGAGTAAGACTGAAGTTTTGAAAGATAATATGTTTAATCCTGTAAATTGGACCTATTATAAAATACTATAATCACATATCGTACACTATACTTATAGCTTAATTATTATTATTATTTTTATCTAAAAGAAAGACTAAAAAATGTCTGTCCATTCATCTAATTAAATATATTTTCATGAGTTGTAAAACTATATTGTAAATGGTTCTCATTTTGAAGCATATTTCAAGCACTCTCCAATGGTAAAAAATTATAATGTTTTCAATTAGGTAGCAAAAGTTAAATTCAATTTACATAATATAATAATTTAGGTTTTTTATTCAAAACCAAACTCTAATTTATCACTATTCAAAACTCCTTTTATGTATTTAAATATGTGTAGAACTCTATTTTTTTAAAATAAAAATTAATGACATAACAATCCTACGTGGCGCTCTCTATTTCATAAGTTGTAGAACTATATTGTATATGGATCTTATTTCGGAGCATAATTCGAGCACTATCCAATGGTACAAAAAATATAATATTCCGAATTACATAGCAAAAGTTATACACAAATTACATAATATAATAATTTAGGTTGTTCATTCAAAACCAAACTCTAATTTTCGCTTATCCAAAGCTCCTTATATGTATTTAAATCTATGTAGAACTCTATTTTTGTAAAAAATAAAAATAGAATTGGATGACATGACAATCCTACGTGGCGCGCTCTATGGCCTCGAAATCTTGAGGAGCTCCCTATGCTGCCGAAAAGTTCCTCCTTTATTTATATACTAGTATTGGGACCCGGGCAAATGCCTGGGCTTTTTCGTGAAGAAGAGGTAGAGTTTTTAAATATTTACACCCCTATTTTTGGCCGTTATTTTTGTCTGATATAGAACAACTAAAAGTTATAATATGATTTTGTCATTATATTTGACATTGGTTTCTAATTTATATGTGATGAAGAAACTCACTATATCATTCAGAAACATACTATATCATGCATAAACTACATCATTTCTGAACAATCCACTATATCATTTCGACACTCACTATATCATGCAGATTCTCACTATATGATTCAGACATTCACTCTATCATGCAGAAATTATATGTTACTTTAATATAAATTTTAAATATATTATAAATGGATCTTATTCTAAAATACTTTTTAAACACTTTCCAATGGTATAAAAATTATAATTTTACGAACTATATATTAAAAGTTGTAATCAATTTACTATATTTAAGTTTTTCATTGTGAACCCAACTCTATTTATTCTTATCCTTAACTCTATTTGTATTTTAATAAATCTAGAACTCTATTTATATTTAAAAAATAATGTGACATGACACTTAATGAGCGCGACAAATGGCGTCCAATGAGGACGCCAAATGTCGCGACCAACCCAAATTCTAATTGAATCCCTAATTCCAATTGCAGTAGGTTACTTTTATACTTTAACCCTAATTCTAATTGAATCGCTAATTCCAATTGCAGTAGGTCATTTTAATACGTTAGTATAGTCAATATTTCCTTTTATATATTACTTTAATATAAAATTTTAAATATAGTATAAATGGATCTTATTTTAAAGTACTTTTTAAACACTTTCCAATGGTACAAAAATTATAATTTTACGAACTATATATTAAAAGTTATAATCAATTTAGTATATTTAAGTTTTTCATTGTGAACGCAACTCTATTTATTTTTATCCTAAATTCTATTTGTATTGTAATCAATTTAGAACTCTATTTATATTCAAAAAAAAATATGACATGGCAATTAATGAGCGCGACAAATGGCGTCCAATGAGAACGCCAAATGTCACGACCTCGTGAGCTGGCTTTTGTACTCTGCTTTATATAAATGGCGACCACATTTTAATTGAATATCTTATAACAATCCTAATTCTAATTGAATTCCTAATTCCAATTGCAGTAGGTTAATTGAATCGCTAATTCCAATTGCAGTAGGTTAATTGAATCGCTAATTCCAATCGCAGTAGGTTACTTTAATACGTTAGTATATAGTCAATGTTTTCTTTTATAGGTTACTTTAATATAAAATTTTAAATATAGTATAAATGGATCTTATTTTAAAGTACTTTTTAAACACTTTTTAATGGTACAAAAATTATAATTTTACGAACTATATATTAAAAGTTAGAATCAATTTACTATATATTTTAGTTTTTCATTGTGAACCCAACTCTATTTATTCTTATTCTAAACTCTATTTGTATTTTAATCAATTAAGAAATCTATTTATATTTTTTAAAAAATATGACATGGCACTTAATGAGCGCGACAAATGACGTCCACCAATGAGGACGCCAAACGTCGCGACCTCGTGATCTGGGTTTTGCCAAATGTCGTAGCCTCGTGATATGGCTTTTGCCAAATGTCGCGGCCTCGCGATTTGGCTTTTGTACTCTGCTTTATATATTAGTTATATGATATTGATTTAATCTCTCACAGTCCAACTTTAACCATACTTCTCCAAAATAATAAATTAAGCATTTTGAGATACTAACCGAGAAAAACAATTTTATATTTTCCTCTTTATCAACATATATTTAAGAGTAAGGCATTGTAAATCATATATCAAAAACACATGGGGAATGTTATTCTTCACACTTTAAAATAGTGTGCATATTCATATATAATTGTGAAATCTAAGTGTATGTCATCTAACTTAGTTGGTAAAAGTTTGTATGAGTGGTACTCAACACCTGGTTATCAATCTTGTCTACATCACTACACTTAGTCACTCTCTAACACAAAAAAAAGTGAAATCTAAGTGGATTAAGGTAGTGTTCTATTATTATACCAACTTCAAAATTCTCGATTTTAGAAAAGCCAAAAAATGTGAACGCCTAGCACTTATTCAAACTTATCTTTTAAAATAAATATAAGTCCAATACACAACCATAATTAAGTTGCAATAGGTTTAGATAAGTGTTAGATAACACACCCTATTACTCTCACCCATATAATCTAACAAGCTTTATTTAGGAAAAAATCAATCATAAGCCATTAAATTCGACAAGAAAGTGTTGGAACATTTATAGTGTAATGGGTTTTTAAGTTCATATGATATTATACTAGAAGAGGAGGAGGTCTAATATGCCAAGATTAGAGGAGCAAAAACACGCGAAACAGGAGCCGCAGCTTTGCGGGTCGTGACCAGTGTGGTTGCGTGGCTCGCGATCTGTATCACGGCTCGCGATGTGTTTCCTGATTAGGAGCGTGATTTCTTGCATGAACGGTTTATATTCGTTGTATTGTGTACGTTTATTCTTTTAATGACGTTAGGAAGTTAATTCCAGAGAATTAGAAGGATATGCAGGTAATAACTACTCTAATCTAAGAAGGTTATACTTCCTCCATTTCGTTATAAATGCAACAAAGGGGTATTTTTTGTGAGATATAAAATATTTGTTTGTTGCATTTAAAACGAAACGGAGGAAGTATATACAACCTTTGATTTACATATGAAGGGTGGAGAGAAAATCAGTTTTGATCGCATCACAAACTTGCTTTTCTTGAGAGAAACTTGTGTACTTTTCTCTCAAGTGTTCTTCACAAACAACAAACACAAAAGTTCTTGTTGATTCACTTGAAAGATCATCTTTGTGAATTGTTTTCTCCATTGTATCTCATTGGTTATTTCGTGTTAACCCATTGATCCTAGAGGGGCGAAATTAAACAAATAGGAAAACGTAGTTTCTGTGCCTTGGAGTGGTATATCCGGTTCTCTTATTGATCGTACTTATAATAGAAAACTTATAACTTCTATCTTTGAACATGAAACAATAGTACTCCTTTATATACTCTAATGTGATTATTTTTCTCGTCAAGAAAGCATATGACTTCTTTGTTTGAACATGAAATAATAGTACTCCATACTAGGATGTAATTATTATTTTCAACGCAAATATTAGAAGTAATGATAAATAATACTTTACTAAATACTATCAACTTAATGAATAATGATATGTCTAGTTTAGCTAATATTTTGTGGAATTGCAGCTACCAGAATGATGCAGTAAATGCAGCAGCGGGAGGCAGTGCCAATAATTTCATGCCAAATTGGCTACCATGACCAATAACCATATGAATATAACCTATGCCTTTGCCTCTTGAAAGGCCTCATAAAAAATGGTTGTGAATTTCTAGCTTTAATCCACACCACCAAATGTATCCTATCCCTCCATATATATACTATATGATTAGTCATTCTGTGTGTAAGAACTACTAAGAACTATAAAAAATCAAATTATTTGCTGTTATATATTTGTATTTGTATTTGCATTTTTACTTTCTTTGTAATGAGAATATGAACTAGTAAGTAATGTGTATGTTGTCTAGTTGTTTGTTTGCGGCGGAGGTATAATTATAACTGATGAGGTCAACATATTATCCATTATACCTATAGTTTGAAAATATTGGTAACAATCACTTATTTTATTTGGGAGAAAGGGCGGGAGCTTTATTAAGATAAATCCAGTTCCGCCAAAGTAGAAATACTTTGGGGGAAATAGTCCAACCATACAATTTCAATGTTTGGAGCACACTCACATCTAGCTAACACCAAATGAGCAACTACATTATCCGCCCTCTTAACATGAGAAATAGAGAAGGAATTAAAACATTGCACCACACTAATAATACCACTGAAATTAAGATAGATTGGGGATCTTCCTTGCTTGTTGTTGCGGACAACATTAACCACTTGCTTTGTAGTATTGATGAAGCCAAGTCTTCGAGCCAACTCCACAATGTACCTAGCAGCCATAGCTTCAGCCACACCAACATCCCAACGCGCAGAAACTACCTTGGGCAATGCGAAACACCACGCCGAGACCAACCTCGCCATTACTGCTTATGTGGGCATCAAAATTAACTTTGATACAACCATCAGAAGGGGTACACCACGATCGAGCCATCGAGGAAGCCAACAGGGAAGGTGGGAGGCCTGGGCGAAACACTTTTGTAGCATAGTCACAGTAATCATTCACCAAACGTACCATACTACCTGCACGTTCAACTAGGTTCGAGTTTTTTCATGTTCGAAAATTATTTTTTGTTGCGGCAGTACCACCAGACATCCCAAGCCAAGCATTCAAAAGTCTTCACCTTATCCTTTGAGAGTTTATGAGCCACCCACTTCAAACGGTCCATTGGTTTGGTTTGGTAACAGTCACCTTATAATGTATGTTAGGGATGTGAGTGCGTAGCGGAAGCAGATTAAAGATGTAGAGATTGAGAAAAATATTATCGTTGGAAATATGTGGCAAGAAGAGTAGTAAAAAATGGACACACAATTTAACGTGGGAAAAATCCTCAAATAGGGGCAAAAAAACCCACGGACGACGAGTACCCAAAATCCACTATATGAAAATAGGAGAGTACAAGAATCACCCGATACTTATTAGGGTGAGTAGTGCAATAATACTCTCACTATTAGTACAAACTCACAAAGGAGTAATACAAAAGGATAGTGGATTAGTGATTATTGTGTGTATTGGTATCTCCGACCTCATAATATCTTAGAGAGCCGAATCTCCATAACGGAGCTAATAGTAATAAACCTACACATTGTAGGTAATATCTCTCTAAGCCGAAATATTATGTGGAAGGAACACTTATAGAGTGTAAAAGAGGATCGGAGCCGTACAAAATATTGGAGGAGTGTGGGTGAGTTAATGGTGGATTAGTGATGCTCCAAAGCATATTCCCAAATGTGTGCCCAACACACATATTTATAGTGGTACAATGTCGGTTATTTTGGGAGCAAGAAGATATTAGAAAGCTCTAGAATTTATCTAGCAAAAGCCACGTAGCATGCTAGCATCACCTCCTTATTTTCTTCATATCATGAATTTACTAGATAATTCTTGAACATGAAGTGAAACTTAACCGACATATAGGTAGAGTGGGCAGCATATGATTTGGGTCAAAAAGGAATTTGGGTCATTAAATCCAACATATAACTAGTGTGTAGCTCGAACAATGCCACGAGTTTTACTTTGAATAATGTTTTCTATATATGTTTTGAGCTTCTATTTATTTTAGAATAGTATATATATATATATATATATATATATATATATATATATATATATATATATATATATATATATATAATAGTTGGTTGAGATGGTAAGATGTTTGCTTTACAACTTATTACTATACAAAGTTTTGTAATACATATTCCTTGTTAAGCCTATGACATTGCATATTTCTAGTGAACTGGGGGTTCCATGTGGCAACACAGATACTTTATTAGGAACGCCTTTTATTATATTAGTATAGATAGATTTTAAAATCGGGTCATTTCTAATTTTTTGGACCATTATCGATATTAGAACAAAACCATCAACTTTTTTTTGAACTAGCTAGCTTTATATGTCACCTTAAATATGATCAAGAGTTCAAGACTATAATACATGATAATGTTTGAACGATATCATACTTACTGAGACATCATTTCAAAAGTTATACTTCTACAATGGAGTCTTTAACATAACTAACAGTTAACAATGAACTTTATACTAGCCAGTCATTCACAATTTCACATAGTATAATGCCTCCTTATGAATATTTCCTCACTTTCTTTTGCCTTCACCAAAATCCTAAAAAAAGAAAACAAAAGAAAAGTTAATTGACAAATATGCTGATCAGAACTTTTTCTTTACTAAGTAGCTCTTGAAACACCTCTTGCAATCTCAAAATCTATCATATTAGAGACTACAGTTGGGCATGTCGGGCTAGCATGGCACGAGAAGCGTGTTAGTGGACCATGCATGAGAAACATTGTCACTCACTTTTACCGCATGGATAAATCACACTAACCCGTTAATATGGAATGATTCAATTCGGGATTTTCCTTGAGAGGGATCGGAAGGAAATGAAATGTAATAATATCGTAAATTTCTTCATAAGGCCCGCAAACACACGTGTCAGATAGTGGATAGACCTTTTCGACATGAACCCAACCCGGCCTGATTCCTTGCCTCATGCTGGGCCTGGCATGAGGGACTCTGCCCGTGCTGCTCCGCTCAAGTAGCAAGTAGCGACAGTGAGAAAGAACACGGACTATATCATATAAATTATAAACACCTAAGTTAAAGTAAATTGGTAACATTATATGAACCATATTTACAGGCCCAAACAAAACCTTGTTCTTTTTAACTTTATGAAAACCTTATAGTAAAAACAAAACGGCCCAAATTGCTAGTATCATAAAGTGTAACAATCGTACCAAGATTCTGAATTACATTTTTTTGTCGTGTTGATTATCTTTTTTCTGATATTTATGTGGGACGTGCCGCCTCACCTGCTTGCCGCATGGAAGACAGTCGGCCAATAAATCTGTATTAGTTTTCTACCACAAACTTCGTTATGTTCTTTTTTTTCAATCAATAGTTTGGACCCCACTTTACTATACGACAACAAAGTGGTGAGACTGGTGACTGCCGCACAAAGGAGTAGCAAAAAATAGCAAGAATTCCAAAAACGATACAATCAATATCCACCTTACGTCACAGTCCACGTTACATTCTAAGATGGAGCTTAGTAGAACATTCTTTTATTTACATTATTAATTATTAATTTGTTATTGTTTGTCACCATATGAGCAAAAAAAACTTCCAAAATAAATAAATAAAAATATCTACCTTACTTTTCACTCCATTTATAAATACTATCTAGTCTCTACACAAAAAAAATGACACAACTATTAAGAAAAGTTGAAAGAGAAACTTCCAAACCAAAAAAGAGTTAAATTTTCATTTAAATTTACATGGTTCATGCCACATACTTTAAAATTAAGTCTTCATACTCATAACTCAACAATATACGTCAAATAGGCAAATAGCGAGACATGGTTTATATAGGTTGCAATCATCCATAAAGGTCGCTACTCAAACATGGTAGTTGTCTAGCTGATGCAGTGATGTCCTTGCTAAGCAAGGTCTTAGACGTGATGCAGAATTTCTAACATGGATTTAGATGTGTTGTTTGTGAAACAGCCTTTTTCGGGTGCCTTTTCTCACGTTTTTTTTTGTGATCTTAATTGCTTCATTGTATGTTCCCAAATGGTTTGTATTAAGTTGCATTCGGGTCCAGAAGGAACCGAAAAAAACAGTATGGTGGAATCAGAAAAAATCGGTTCCATGATGAACAATTTTTTTAAAAAAATTTCAAAGCAGGGGAAGAGGAAGAAAGAAAGAGGAGGAAGAAGAAGGGGGTCAGGGGAGGGATGGCGCAGGTGTCGGGGAAGCACGGGGTGTGGGGGGCCGCGCGTGGGGGGGTAGTCGTTGGGGGGTGGGGGGTGGGGGATGGGGTTGTGCGTGAGGTGGGGCTAGGGGGATGAGCATGGGGTGGACGGCGACGGTTGGGAGTGTCTGGGGCTGGGGGTGGTGGCAGTGAATGAGAGTTGTATGGTGGTGGTGGCGGCGGCAGTGGTGGAGCTTGTTGGTGGTAGTTATGGAGGAAGAAGAAGTAGAGGAGGAGGAAAGAAGAAAAAAAATACATTATAAATATGGATGATATATGATAAATACGAGCGGCAAATAGCATGGAGGTACATAAAAGTATACATATTTCCTTCTATTCTATCCTATTTCAACATCTTAACCCCTACTTTCCATAATATTTTTGAAAAAACATATGGTCCCAACTAAACAAACAACTTTATCCTCACATGTTTTGCAAAAGCAAATATAATAAGCAAACAAAAGTAGAGTGGTAGACGAAGTCAAAAATAAACTCAAGACTAGAGTAACAAATTTGGACTTTCCCTATAAGCTTAAGAAAGATAAATGAATGATACTATAAATAGATAAAACGAAAACAATAAGTTGCACTACAATCTAACAATCTAACAATTCCACGTGTAATAATAAAATCTGGGCCCCAATCAAATAATCTTCAACTGAGCCCTCCAATCGCGTGTGCCAAATATCATATCACTATCTCTTTCAATTCTTTCCTTTAATTTTTTTCCGGCAATTTCTCATTTCTCCCTCAGGCTCCGTTTGGTACGGTGTAAAATATTTTCCATGAAAATAAGTTTTCCTTTTTCTCTCATTTTCCGTTGTTTGGTTTGATAAGGGATGTAAAACAAGTTTTCCATCAAGGAAGCTCTAGGTGAAAATCATTTTCCTTTAATAAAAGAAGGGAAAACACATTTTCCTCCATCTCCATCTTCGTTAGCAACCTTTTACACTCCTCTTATTCATCCTCTCCCTTCCCCTTTCATTTTTCTCTTTTCCGTAACTTTTTTTACATTGAACCAAACAAAGGAAAATTAGCTTTGCATTTGAATTTTCCATTGTAAAATATTTTACATGAAAAATCATTTTACATTTAAAATGTTTTACATCCAATCAAACGGAGTCTAAGTCTATCCTCTATATTGAATAGGGAGAAGTAGCAGCAGTAGTAGAAAGTACTAGTTTTCTCTTCCTCATTGAAAAAAAAAGTAGTAGTATTCTATTCAATTTCAACTAGTCTTTACAGAGAAAAGAGGAGAGAGAAAATTGAAGCGACGAAAAAAAAAACAGAAGGATAAGGATGGGAAGAAGGAAGATAGAGATGAAAAGAATTGAAGATAAAAGCAGTCGTCAAGTTACATTTTCAAAGCGGCGTTCTGGTCTTATCAAAAAAGCTCGCGAACTCTCTATTCTTTGTGATGTCGATGTCGCTGTTCTCGTCTTCTCTAATCGTGGTCGTCTTTACGAATTCGTCAATAGTTCTTCTTCTTCCAGGTTTTTTTTCTCTCTCTTTACTAATTTTTTTTTCAATTTTCAAGTTTAATTAATTTTCTGCTTTGTTGAATTGTTTCTCTTATTAATGGCGGATTTTGTGATTTTTTTTTGTTTTTTCGGTGTTTTTTTTTTTTTGTTGTTTTGTGATTCTAGGTTTTAGATGATTTTGCTCGATTTCATGAATTTTCAGTTTCGTTTTAACGAAAAATAATATTTGACTGAATTCGTCATGAAATTTGGAGTTGTGAAAATCTGGAGAAAATCGAATTTTGGAGGTTTTCAGTTTACTGTTTTAAAATTGAATGATTTCGTCTCCAATGATTCACGTGAGTGGTTTAATATTAAATTAATCCTAATTGTAGTATATTTTATGTTAGAATTGTTCTTAATTATATAGTTAGGTGAATATTTACCTTAATTTATTATTACTATTAGGAAAGCGTGAGATTAAAGCTCTTTTCTTATATTTATAGTATCTTCAACAGGTAGGAAAACCTTTCCTTATATAGTAACAAAGGGCAGAATTTAGAGTTTAGAGGTTTCTTTATTTGGTAACACTTTTTATTAATTATTTAAGTTGTTAACACTCACCGAATAATTTGGATGTTCAACGTACTAGTAGGAAAGTTTTTGACGTGTGGTGTTGTTGGTGCGCCAAATTTTATCCACTTGTTAAACATGTAGTTTTTCATGATGCTTATCTTCATACAACTTACGAAAATAGAAATATTAATTCTGCTGACAGTCAAAATGTACTAATTTTTTTTCTGGTGAAACAGTCAAAATGTACTATCATTATATTGATTGCTACGTACGACGCTTCCATGTCGATGCATTCTTTGGTGAATGTTAATTCTTATATTATCAATACTCAGTAGTATATAAGTATACAATTCTAACCTTTATCATAAGTAATCATAAAGTAGTTATTTTCAAAAAATATTCCTTAGTATGTTTGAATTCATGGGCGGTTTATGGCCCATGCGACGAGGGCAATCGCATAGGGCCCCGGTATTAAAGGGGCCCCGAGTTCTTGTACTTAACTTTGTACTACAAACATATTAGCAGAAAACTAATGTGGAGCATTTGGTAAGATCATGGGCCCTTTAAACTGGAGGTGCAATGTTCGAATCCCGAGCTTTGGTTTTGTATATTCTAATCTTTGACAACTCGACACAATCACACAACTAATCTCTGACTTTTTTATCTCCTTTAATGGCACTTTACAAGACATTTAATGCATTGTCTCCTACTCTCCTTCATAAATTGAATTCTACAACTATTTATTTCGGCATTTCCCTAAGTTCTCTAGATTCATCTTCCATTCTTCCAAATTCCAAAACTCATATTGTTTACTTCTTTAATTCTATTTCCCAAAATCTGATTTTTTTTTTTTGGACACACAAGAAATTTCTATATTTATCTACATTGAAAATGTGATTGATGATATTGTTTCAAAACAAACAAGGGAGCAACCCTTTTAAAGTGATTTCATCTTTTTTTTTCTTTTAGGTTTATTGTGTAATTTACAATTTTTTAATGTAATTTACAATTTTTTAATGTAATTTACTGAAGTTTTTGGTTAGAAAGTTTGTGTATTCTTTCAAAATATGAGTCAAGGGCCCAAGTTTAAAGAATTTGAGTAGGGCCTTGATAATGGTTGCCCCGGCCCTGTTTGAACACATCCATCTCAATATTACAATATATATACACATATTTGCTACGCTTATGGTTTCAATATACTACTCATTTCTTAAATGCCTAACTTAATGATGGTCTAACAATTGTCTAATATCTTCACTAACCTTAAGAGTATAGATTCGTTAGGAAACATCGTTGTTGGGGAATTTCATTTGAGTTAACTAGACTTAATGATCATATGGATTATGGATCACATCTTGGTTAATGTTTGTATTATTTTGAAAAATCTATTTACTTATGGGTACTTCCTTTTCATTTAATGCCACTACATCCTCGTAGTCTTAATTTGACACTCTATGTACTCAGTTTTGCTACCACTTAGTATGAATCCTAGGGATTTTAACTTTTGTTTTCGTTACCCAACTTAGCATTTTCCAACTCTAGTTTCATCCACTTATTCAGTATCATTTGCAAACAACATACACCAGGGTTATTATCCTTGATGGATGATGTTTATTCATATATATATTATTCTTACGAAGAAGAAGAAACCTAATATTAGATCTTTGGTATAGTCCAGTGGTGAATAGAAAAACCTTTGTTACTTATTAGCGTCAAAAAGCGCTTTGGTACCAATTTATAAGAATAAAGAGATACGATAAATAGATACATAAGATTGTATAAGAGAATAAAGCTTATGAGTCACACCATAAAATTGTGGGAGAGATTGATATGACATATATGGAGAAAATATATATTATTTATGAGCATGAGACATACGTATAATGGAGTATTGTATGGAGAGGAGTAAAAATATGCACAGGTCTCGAGGCAAATGACGGAGAGATGATATGCATCGGATAAGAAAACAACGCAGTTGAGGAGCTATTTGCGTCGGACAGGGATCGAGGTGCGACGCACATGACGCCTCGCCCCAGCATACATAATGCATTTGCGTTTCCTATCTGCGTCGCATGCTGAGCCATGTGCGACGCAGATGATAGACCATTTGCTTCGCACATGGCTCAGCATGCGACGCAGATGGGAGACGCCAAGCCATACCCCAGCAGCCCAGCAAGCCTAGGGACCTACCATTTGCGTCGCACGTAGTGCCACATGCGACGCAAATGCTTGTCATCTGCGTTGCATGTGGCATTATGTGCGACGCAAATGGTATATTTTTGGTTTTTTTTTGTTTTCAGCCTTTTCTTTCCACATTCAGATTGCAACAGAATAAAAAAACAGATTAAAATACGCTTAATTGCAACAGATTAAATAACAATCCCACCACCATTCATATTCCAAACCATGATTTTTTACTCTCTACAATTGTTCTGTAATCAGAAAACATGAACAATAAAAATCTAAAATGAAAAACTTATACAAATCATGTCTAGAAAGATCGAAATATAGAAGTTTGGTCTGCCATTTCTTCTCTTCCTCCATCAAATCTGAAAAAATAATTAAATAGGCGAATGATTTTTACAGTTGAAGGTTTGCAAAACAAAGAAATTCAGACGTAAAGGTGAATAAAAAAACCTGAAAATAGAAGAACTTTTGGAAATTTATTGAAGTAGGGCACGAACAGGGGGTTGCGGCTGTAGTGTGGCTGGTAGGGAGGCGGCGGCAGGGGCAGCGGGCCAGGGTGGCGCAGTAGAGCAGAGGGCCGAGAGTTTACCGGGAAAGCGAGTAGAGGAGAGAGACTCAACTTGTTCCATTTCAACCATTCAACCCCCAAATTCAATCCCTTGGAGAAAAATTTCGCCCCATTATTTCCTAGAGTTTCGAACAAACCACAAAATCAAAACCGACGAATCCACCAGATCCTGAAATACAAATTAATTGATTAAAATATCAAAATCCACGAATTGAATCGAATCAAAAGTATGCCCTAGAAAAAACGAAATAAAACGAGAAAAAAAACTAAAAAACAAGGAAATACAATTGTGGTAACGAAGAAATCGTGTTTTGAAGGATTAGATTTTGAAAAAACTAAAAAACGAGAAAAAAGAGGGAGCGTACCTTGATGTTGACTAGATTTCGAAAACCGCCATTGAAGGATTCATTGAGAACACGGGGAAGAGAACGGCGAACCAGTGAAAGCAAGTAGGAGGAGAGAGAAACTACACCATCTCTCTCTTTGCCGGTACTTCCATTTTTTTTTCTCTTTCTTCGATTTTAGGGTTTTAGATTGCCAATTTTTTGTGTAATTAAGGAAATCTAATGCCCTAGAATTATTCAAATGTTCAATTTTGTGCGCCGGAGGTTTCAAGGAGAGGCGTAGTTGAGAGAGATTTAAGTTAGAGATGGAAGAGGGAGAAGGTGAAAGGAAACGGCTGAGAGGGAAATGGGAGAAAGTGGGGTTATATTGACCAATCGACGCACTTTGACTTTTTTGTTATCTATGCTTATCCTCATCTGCGTCGGATGTGCATCAGTGTCTGACGCACATTCCCTGATACAAGGATTTGCATCGCACGGTAGGTGTGTTCGACGCAAATCTATTAGTCATGTGCGTCGGACTTCTAGGGCCATCCGACGCAAATCCTAATGTCTTTCATTTGCTGTGGGTATTTGCGTCGGATGTTGATTATAATTCGACGTAAATCGTCTGCTTCTGATGATTTGCGTCACTTTCTTCATGCATATGACACAAATAAGCAGACGCAAATATGCATTTTTCTACTAGTGTGAGAGCATATAACAATGTATTTAGAGAAATGCTTGGTGGGCCAAAGTAAATCTTTGTTGAATAAGCATGTTAACAAGCTCTCGACCTATAGGAATGTAGCTTTTCTTATGTCTTTTCTTTTTTGTTTCATAATTATCGTACTTGTAGTGTACAAATTTAAAGGAGGAAAAAGATTGAGATAGAAAAGATGGTGACCCATTTATTAAGAAGAGAGATCGAGAGATCGAGAGATCGAGAGATCTCTCGTTACATAAAATAATGTTTCAATTAGTGTGAAGGATTGAGATAAAAATGAAAAGAGTGACCTATGATCCTCTCATGGATTTATGGGACTATTTCTCAAGGTCTCTCACTATCATTAAACCTAGACCATTTGCTTATGATGCTTAGTTAGCTATGCGCCAATAACTCGTTTTATGATAGTAAGAGTGCTATGGTCGTAGTTTTGTAAATTTCGAACCATAGTTCAATGGTGTCAATTCAATCATGAGACGTTTCATAACGTGAACACTTACCACTTACACCTCACAACTCTTTGTACACCAATAACTTGTTTCATCACAATACATAGAGCCTTAAATTTCAAAACAGGGTTGAATGATACCAATTCAATATAGACTTTCATAACATGAATGCCTACCACTAAGACCTCATATATAACTTTGTTAACACCTTAAACCTTTCGAAGACCAACTCAAGATTGTTAATAAAGGGGTGAGTGAGCGAACAATGCTTTCTTTTTTAGTTGATTAACGACCTACCTCATACCAATGATATTGTGGGGAGCTTCTTTAGTCAATAGACCCCTCTACCCTCTGATCTTACTGTGTCTAGTATGCTCTTGCATGAGGAGGCGCAACACCATCTCAAATTCGATCCTTGGACCCTTATCGTCGATTCAAGCAATGCCCTTCTTGTTGCACCATCTCCCTCTATCTCAGAATCAAACAAACCCACTTTAAGTCTTATTCATCTTACTCGTATGATTTTATATCATCCTTAGGGAATCCCTCCTGAGTTTTGAGTAACCCAAGGCATCACCACACTCTCTCGTACCCACAAATGATCTCGTCACACCGTTGCTTCCACTTACTTGCACACCTCTAGAACACGAGTTCTTACTACATTAATGTCTCCCCTTCCCTATTGCCTCTCTTAAATTAGCCTACGAGTTCGGTTAACAACTCCCTCCACGCCCACTCGTAGCCCTCTCTTTCAACATTACTTCCTGGTAACTTACACCATGCCAAACTCATGTAGCAACCCTTGCTCCTCTCCACACCCACGATATACCAACCTACCTCATATCTTCTTCCTCGTCACAAGATGATTACTTGGAGTTGACTTCCCACTGAAGCCGGTACCCCATTTGACCTTAGTATTCAATGTAACACTCATTCGCCTCTTCCAAGGATCCACCTATGTGCTATGTAGAATCCTAATTAGGAGGCAGCGATGCAAGAAGAGTGCGTAATGAATAACATGACTTAGGGAATTGGTTGATCAAGGGGAAGGAGCCCTTGATCCGCAACAGATAGAGGAAGATTTATTCAATCACATACTTTGGGCTCCTTGAATATGGAACTCATAGGGCTTTCTATTTGATTATATCGAAAGGCACAATGAATTGGGATTTGTCTATTGGCCACATCATTTCGGGGCAAGCGGTTCGCGATTTGAATTTTGTAGTACCATAACGTGTTTGGTTAGGATTAATATTTATTTTGATATTGTCTTTTGAAATTTTTTCTATTTAATTTTTTATTATCCTTTCTTAGTGTAAGTGTGCTTTAGTGTATATGGGTTCTTAAACACAAGTAAATTTCTTAAAGCTCTTTGCAATATCATAAGGGAGGTTGGTTGTCAATGGCAAGCCTTAACAAGTTAGGGTGGATTGTGATGAGATCTTTAATTGTGTGGTCAAACTGACCACCATTTATATAATGTCTTATCCCTATCAAGAAATCATCCTTTATAATGTTAAAAGAAACTATGCATATGCCTCAACCTCCCAATTTTGTTGATCTACTACAATAAACAAAGTTTGTTTGCTCCGTAAGTCATTTGTTGTGCTACTTAGAATCTTTTGGTGGGTTACTCTAGCACCAAAAGTGATAGTTATGTATTTCATAGATAAGCACATGGCTGCCACTACCTTTTTACTTTTCCATGTAAATTATAGGGTCCATTCTCTTACTTCTTGGGTAAATCTATTTGATGTTTAGATGAAACCATGTTTCTTACTTGATGGAAATAAGTTCGGACATCCTTTAAAGGGCTAAGATGAGCATCTGTAAGCCTGTCAATATGTTGATGGTAAGGCTACGCTTTGCTTAAACTTTGATCCTCGTGTCACCACTGCTAAAATATATAACCTTCACTTGGCCCTATATTAACTACACCGTGTAACAAATCCACTTGTTCATTTATGCCTTCATGAGTCTTATCTCAATGCAATGAAGTATGTCCTATGCTACTATGATGAACTAACATCAACAACAGATCAAACATTAGATTAATGGAAGAAAAGAAAGATTAGGGGAATGAGGAAGATGATTAAGGAAAGAAACAATGAAGATATGATTGAATAAATGATTAAATCACCAATTAGAACCTAGTCACTCTTTCAAGTGCAATGACACTCTTCTAATTAATCTAAGTGATTACTTTTACTAATTTTCAACATATTTTCTCTCTCCTTAATCTATTGTGTTTATAGAGTTTCTTTCCTTCTAACCTTCTAACTTATTCCTCAAGCTAACCCATAACAAACTAATGTGCATTACCAAAAGTGCCCCTTCCCCCTAGGCCAAATCTATTACAATGTTGGCCGCCCAAACTTTTACCTTGTCCTTAAGGTGGATAGAAATTTGCAATCGATTCTTGGCGTCAGCAACAGTGCTTACTACCATCTTCAAAAAATTGTTCGAGTTGTCGTTAGAGCTCCTCTATGCCTAGTGTTGATTTCAGCAACTTAAGTGACTTGCTCATGGCCGAAAAATTTAGCAGCTTAGAAGGGGAAAGTGTCTTGACTATGAGTGAATTGGGTAAAAGGTAAATGGGAAAGGGAAGTGTGCGAATTGCAGGGAATCAAAAGGAAATTTGGTGGGAAGGCTTTGATGAGATTAGTAAACAAGTTATTGGGTGGAATAGTGAGTTGCTATGTAAGGAAACGTGGGTGAAGAATTCGACTAAAAGCCTCAAGGTTTATGACTGAATAAGCAAATCTGGTCCCATACTCGTATCTCTTGAGAGGGTTGAAGTAAAGAGAAAAGAAAGTGGGATAAATGGGTTCTAAAATCTGGGTAGAAAAACTAGGCTTTGAGAGTGGTGGAGCTATGGGTTTAAGTGTTGAAAGATAAGGGGCTGAAGAATTAGGTGGGGTGTTTGGGTTTAAAATTAAGTTGGTCAGATTTGAGCACTTCCTCATTGTACTCAAGTGGGATGTAGCTTTTTGGGCTATAGAAATAAAGGGAGTTTTGTGGTAAAAGATTGGTGAAGGAAATAAAAAAGTGTGGAGTTCAATTTTGGGGTTTAAAATTCATCCTCAAAAATGGCCTCATGAGTTGAAAGATAGGGTGGTTTTAATCGGTGGAGCCCAACTCCAAACCCTTCTAGAATACCCTTACTTCCCACATCTAGATTTCTCCCCATAGTGAAGCTTCTCTAGTTCTCTAGTACTCCACAACTCCTAAAAACATCTGCTGCAAATTTCTCCTGCCGACAATGTCACCGGTTTTTGCTTTAATTTGGCCGGACCACTATCAGATCTACCAAGAATTCTACTTGGACCACCCATGAAGTTGTTGGGTCCACTATCAGATCCGCTGCCTCTAGCACCACCACGCTTGAACAACCTTCCATGAGGCTTGTTGGCGAGGATTTAAGATCCACCAGCAAATCTATTGCCCGCAAAGCCACCTTCAGTTCTGATGTTCCCAACATCAGAGAAGTCACAAGCAACACCACTGAAGCTACCGTAGGAGCCACCTACTTCTTAATAATTGGGTGCGATACCAGTGGCGTATCCAGGATTCCAACCCTATGGGTTCCGAGACGGTAAAAAAAAAAATACATTCATTCACTCAAAGTTCAATACATTAATTCAAATATAAAACTACAATAGCTAAATAGAATGTTAATTCATTACATTACATCAATAAAAAATTACAAAAGCATCCTACGAGTTTTCATACTTTGGAAACATTTTAATACATCATCATCACTAACTTGAACAAAAAGATCCCTCTCAAGAAATGTGACTAAGCTATCATTCAATAGTTGATCACCCATACTATTCCGCAACTTGTTCTTCACATAAGTCATCGAAGAGAAGACTCGTTCCACACTTGTCGTTGCCACTGGAAGAATTAATACTAGTTTTATGAGCAAATAAACTAGTTTATAAGAATTATGCTTTTTTGTTTCAACAAGCATCATAGAAAGCTCATTTATATCCTTCACTCCTCCAAACCTTGCATCTTTCTTCATGTCATCATAAAAATATTCAAGTTCATGTCGAAGTGTTATCATATCATTACATGGGAACTCTTTTGGATAGAACTCGGCAAGCCTAAGCAACTTTTGTGTATCAAATGCCTCAAATGAATTGATGGGATTCAAGCAAGACATACATATAAGCAACTCCATATTTTTCTCATCAAACCTATTGTTAAGCTCTTGAAGTTGCAAATCAATAACACTTAGAAACATTTCAACCCGAAAATGATGAAGATTTGGAACTTTGGCAAAGAAGCGTTTTGATCTTCCGCGAGGAATGTACAAATCATTCATATTAACAACATCAATCTCATTTTTAGCACAAAAAGAAGTAACCATCTCCAAAAATCTTTCCCATCCATGGTCTCTTAACTTTTGCAATCGATCCTTAGTTAAAGAGACAAATGACATGGCATTAACCCTTCACGATCTTTCCAAAAAAATTCTAAACCCTTCATAGTCACAATACAATCTACATAACACAAACAAGAAATTTCAACTCCATGAGTCTAGACACTACAAAGTTCAATCACATTTAATCATTCATTCATTCACAATCCACAATCCACATTCATTCAACATTTATTCAACATTCACAAATCACAATCCAAAGTCCACAATCCACATTCATTCATTCAACATTTAAATCTGAAATTCATAAAGCAACAAATTCATTCTATGAGCAAATTAAGTATTGAGTCTAACTGTCTAAGTAATACTAACAACTAACAAGTAACAACTCCACAATCCACAATTCCACATTCATTCATTCAAGTATTCAACATTTAAATGATTAACAAAATTACATAACTACAATTACATATTCTAATCATCTAATGTCTAAAAGACTAAAATTTGAAATAGTGAAATTCATATTTTAAAATTGAAGAATTGGGCTTTACCGTTCAAACAGATGGATAGATGCGCTGATGCCTGATGCGGTAGCCGGAAATGTCGCTGCCTCGCTGGTTCGCCGTCGCGGTGGGGAAGGCGGTGGTCGTGTGTCGTCGCCCGTCGCTGGTCAGTTCTTCGTTGGCTGGGCTCGTTGCTAGAGAGTTAGGGTTTTTGCGTTTGGGGGAAAAAATGTCGGGTTGTAGTGTCGGCTGGTCAGTTGTTTTGTTGAGGGAGAAATGAGAATGGGGGGCTTAGTTAATTGTTTAAAATTTAGATGAAAGAAAATAGAAGGGAAAAAAAAGAAGGTGGTTCGCGGATTCGAACCTGAGACATCCAACATCATCCCGCGCGCGCACAAGTGGAGATGCAAAACCACTGGGACACTTGCTTCTTTCATCCTTTACTTTGCACGCATATAGTATATATCTAATATCTAAAATATTTTTAATTTAAAAAAAAAAAAAAATTGGGCAATTTTTTTCCAAAAATCACTGGGTTCACCTGAACCCAGTGAACCCATAGTAATTCCGCCCCTGTGCGATACTACCCCCTCCGGTAACTAACATTAACAACAGACCAAAACAATAGATTAATGGAAGAAAAGAAAGATTAGGGGAGTGAGGAAGTTGATTTAGGAAAGAAACAATTAAAGATATGGTTGAAAAGATGATTAAATCACCAATTACAACCTAAGCACTCTTTCGAGAGGAATGACACTCTTCCAATCAATCTAACTGGCTACTTTTATCGATTTTCAGCATATTTTATCTCTCCTTAATCTATTCTATTTATAGTTTTTCTTCCCTTCTAACTTTCTAACTTATTCCTTAAGCCAACCCATAACAAACGAATGTGCATTACCAAAAGTTCTCATTCCTTCTAGGCTAATCTATTATAGCTTCCTTGGAGGCGTCCTCGAATGGTTTACACTTCAATGTGAAATGAACTCCATACACTCAAGATCAACATAGCAAAGCACCAACAACAAACAAGCACACAAGAAGGTAAGCCCAGAAGATATTGGTGTTTGATTGAAAGCAACGTAAAAGATAAGTTGAGTATTCGAGAGACCCAGTGCTCTCCCACTACTAATTACTCCTTAGAAAATTCCTGCATACCCTCTCACTACTTTTCCCTTCCCAATTTATACTCCCACTCACTAACTAACTCTTACCTCATCTTTTCCCTCCATAACAAATTCTGACATACACTAATTATTCTCTTCTAGAAGATCCTTTTCCTTTGCCCTTTTTTGGCGCCTGGAATACACATGTTGAATGCGTGGCTTGGCTTGATTCATCATAATACCCCACCCCTAAAAAGTCGCCTTGTCCTCAAGGTGGAAAGAAGGAATTCGGGCATGGGTGAGCTCTACATCTTCCCAGGTGGCCTCGAAGGTGGGCAAATGCTACAATTTAATGAGTGCTTCACCTCGAGACATGCTCCCTTCTTGTACCCAACGGACATCCAACAACTCTTCTGGTTCTACAATCATTTCCGGCTCGGCGTTTAACTGAACTGGCATCTTATCCCTAACTAGCACATCCCCAACAGCATGCTTCAAGAGTGACACATGAAAAATAGGATGCACCTTGCTATCGGCAGGCAACTTTAGCTTGTAAGCTACCTCCCCCACTTTGTGGAGCACCTCAAAAGGCCCATAGTATCTTGCGGCCAGCTTTTCATAAGGACGTTTGGCTAGAGAACATTTTCTGTAGGGTTGTAGCTTGAGAAAAACCTTGTCTCCCACCTCAAAATACACTTCCCTCCGCTTCGAATCAGGTGAAAATGTAAGTCATCTAATATCGGATCTCTATCCTTTAATAACTCCTCTAATGAGTCCATTAGATTGTGGCCACGACCCCCCCCATAACACATGTGGGGGATCCCTCCTATACATCACTTTGAATGGTGTCATTTTGGTAGAAACGTGAGGGGAAGTATTATGAGAGAATTTTGCCCAAGCAAGACCTTGGATGTCTAGCCACAAAGCAACGTAAGTAATGGTAGGTAATGGTAATGGCTCAAGAAGCCCACTAGGGGACTGTTGTGAAGCTTTTTGATGTTGATGGTACATTGCTGGACATATTTAGCCACGTCTCTCCTCATACCCACCCAATACCAATCAGCCGCCATGCATAAATAAGTTTTCAAGTCCCCCGGAGTGCCCTCCCAGAGTCATGGTACTCTCGCATAAGATGTGGAATAAAAGAGGAAGTTTTTGGTATTACATACCTGCCCTTATACAACAATTTATTGTCAACGATGGTGAATTCCACATGGTCTTTCTCGTGATTAGCTCTACGCTGATGCGAACTAGCAATTCATCCTTCTTAATCTCCTCCTCTAAATCACGCCAATTAACCCTCTGTGAAGTTACCAGACACCCTAATTCCACCCCTCCTCCTTTCTTGCGTGATAGAGCGTCGGTCCCCCAATTCTCTTTGTTGTGAAATGAACTTGAGACTTTGTTGTTTGGTCCGAATGACAAAGTGCCTTCCCAACAAATAATGTTTCCAATTTTGCACCGCTAGGCATATAGCCATCAATTCCTTCTCGTAAATTGACTTGAGCTGAGATCGTGGACCAAGTATCTTATTGAAAAAAGCTATGGGTCGTCCCTCTTGCATCAACACCGCCCCTACTCCATACCCCGACGCATCCGTCTCAACTATGATCATTTTTTTAAAGTTTGGCATTGCCAACACCGGTGCCCTTGTCATGGCTGCCTTCAACTCTTCAAAAGCTGTTGTAGCTTTTGGAGACCACCCAAAACTATCTTTGCGCAGCTCCTGAGTTAGTGGTTGTGCAATGTGAGCTTGCACATAATTAGCAATGAATTTGCTATAGTAACCTGTGAGCCCTAGGAAGCCCCACACCTCTCTTAAAATTTTCGTCTCTACCCACTCCAACATCGACTTTACCTTGTCCATATCCATCGCTACCCCGTGGCTAGAGATGACATGCCCTAGGTAGGCCACTTCCCTTTTCCATAACTCACATTATTTTTCAAGTTTGCGAACAAGGTGTGATGTGCCAAAGTACCCAACACTACCCTCAAGTGCTCATGTTCTTCAGTTGTCCTACTGTACACGAATATGTCATCGAAGAAGATTAACATGAATAATCTCAAATAAGGGCGGAAAACATCGTTCATAAGGGATTGAAACGTTGCCGGAGCATTGATGAGCCCAAATAGCATCACCAAAAATTTATAGTGCCCTTCATGAGTGTGAAACGCGGTCTTGTGAGTATCTTTCGGTCTACCCAAAATTTGGTGATAACCCGCCTTGAGATCAAGTTTTGAGAAAGAAGTCTAACCATGCAACTCGTCTAGAAGCTCATCAATCACCGGGATCGGATACTTATCCAGACCGTTTCCTTGTTCAAGGTCATATAATCAACGCAAAAACGCCACGAACCCTCCTTTTTCTTCACTAATAGCACTGGACTCGAGAAGAACGGGTTGTATGAACGTTTGATGATTTTGGGAGCTAACATCTCTTTAATCAACTTCTCAATCTCAGCTTTTTGGAAATGTGGGTATCGGTAAGGCTGTAAATTCAATGGGTTACTGCCCTCTTTTAGCACCATAGCGTGCTCATTCCCTCGTGAAGGCGGTAGTCCAGTTTGAGAAGTGAAAACCCCCGCATACTCGCTCTACAAACGCTCCAAAGCTACTTGCATCTCTTAAGGCCACTCTCTTTCTCCATTTTCTGCCCCTTCCACCTTATTGATTTCCACCCATAGACCACCCCCTTCCTTTGGTAATGTCCGTATCATGGCTTGCAAAGAGATTCGAGAACGAGCTAACGTCGGATCCTCTGTCAACCTGACCTTTTTCCACTCCACGTCAAATTCCATAACCTGAGTTTTTCAATTTATCACTACTGTGCCAAGGGTCTCCACCCATTGCACCCTTAAAATCGCACCAGAGGTAAAAAATCCTCTACCATCTCTGTACCACCATCGAGTAACACACACACTTCTTTACAAACTCCTTTTACCTTGTATGGCCTCTCCATTTCCAAGTGATACTCCAAAACTTCCAGACTCGCACAAGGAAATGAAATTATGGGTGGCGCCCGGATCCACCGTGACCACCACCGCACTATTCTTTATTTTCCCAACAATTTCATAGTTTTAGGGCTTGATAATCCAATAACAGAATTAAGAGATACCTTCGTCGGAATTTCTTCGGTTGGAGATGGTGGTGGTTCGATGCCACTGTAATCAGTATCATCGTCATCGTTAAGCAAAATCACGCTGAGTTCCTTGCGCTTGCAACAGTGGCCCACCACCCATTTGTCGTCGCACTTGAAACTTTTACCCTTCTCTCCTGAAATTCTTTGTCACTTAGGCGCTTTATTTCTCCAAAACATTGTGGAAGGCTCTGGACAAATTTAGGTGTTGAAACAAAAGCTTGGGATTCAGTGGCCTTTAGTTCCCAACTACTTTAAGTTCCACTTCCACTTGTGCCCAGAGGAGGTACTTTTTTAATATGAGCCTCAAGTTTTTCTTTCCTGGATAATTTTCTAAAATTCCTTAATCCATTAAATAAGGGAAGATCCAACTTCTGGTAACGCCAATTACCTCCTCTCGAACCATTCCTACGGGGAGGGCCACCACCGGAGTTCTCGAAATCTCCTCCCATACCTCCACAAAACCAACACCTCCTTCGAAACCTACCTCATCAGGCACAAATTCCTGTCCTTCGTTCCCGATCCTTTCTCCTCCATTCACACTATTCACCTGACGATCGACTAATAACGGTATTCCTATGTTATATGGCATTCAAGTACTTAAAAGACTCCTGAACAAAGAACTCCTTTTAATCCAATGTTACCTTATCCTTAATTGTCTCCTCTGTAGGAACCTTTTTGGCAGTGGGAAGGCGTCAACCCCCGTACATGGTCTTATGACTTTGCGGAGATCCCCCTCTCATTACTAAAATTGTAGTTCCCGTGCTCCATCTTGCTCTGAATTAGCCTAAACCCTCCAGATTCTAATATTTGCCTCCATTTTCCCAATTCAATATTATCTTCATCCAAAATCTCATCTTCCAATAGAATATCGTCCGCAAACAATATACTCTATGGGATCTCATTATAGATATGTGTTATTTTAACTATCACATCCGCGAAGAGCTGAAGTAACTCAATGTAGGTCATTACAAAAAAGGGTCATTACCCCTCCATACGTCTTGATATGTTTTTCACATTCCGATACATGTCCCTAACTAAGGCAATATATTTACAAGGTCAACCCACAAGAGCACGTGTCTCGGAATTTTTGTCATTAGCCTTTATCTAAGCCAATAAAGATCATATGATTCTCGTTTTATATAATTCCATCAACTGTCTCACAAGATGAATGGCCTTTGTAATGGATTGTCCCAACACAAATACAAGTTGTTTCATTGAAATACTCATACAATTTCTAAAGTGCTATTCAATTACTCTGTCACACAACTTTATGGTATGAATGATTAGATGTGTCCCCCAATAATTTGAACAGTCTTGGGCGTTTCCTTTCTTTTTGTAAATTAGTACCAAGGCGTTGTCCTCCTATTCGCTATTTTGTTCCTCCACCAAATCTTGTTGAATAAGCTTGTAAATCAATTATACTAATATTCCTTGGGCATCTCCAAATCCGATAAGAATACCATACGAATTGGGATCTCTTTGGTTTCATTCTCTTCAATGCCTTCTCTACCATTCTTCACACACTATCGATTGACTTCCCGCTCCTTGATGGAAGTGTCTTTGCTAGTAGTGATTTGGCTTCCATTAAACAACTCACTACAAGAAAACTCTTGACCTTCCCATGATATCTCTATCCAGAACTAGGATCCGTTAATTTATATCCTCCTCATTTACTCATAAGGAGATCATTGTTCAATACTTCCTCCGTCTCAAAATAGATGACATGGTTTGACTTTTCACATGCTCTCTTTTGACCTTGTTGTGATTTTTCCGTAAGGGAAAATATAGTCATGTAGAATCTTTTAGATTCGTCTTGATATATACTTTCATAATATCAACCTTTTATAATTTTTACATGTAGGGAACTAGATATATTAATAGTTGAAGTTATGGCGTTGGCAAGCGTACCCAAAAAGTGTGTGTAAGTATTTTGAAACAAAGGAAGTATTTGTCTTCTTTCACTTACCTTATGAACTTATCTTTTACCCCCCCTCAAGTATAGTTCTTAATATACCTTTGATTTTACTTCTCGAACGACTTCTTTTGCCTTCCTTATATTTCGCAAATATTTGTTCAATTGTAACGTTCTTTTTCTTCTTACCTAGTACTTTATGTCCTCATCCCACTTATTGTGTCCCTATGCACCAGTATATTTTCTTTAGATTCGTCTAGGTCCTCTTTGGCTGCTCTAGAAAAACCAATTATGATCTTCACCCAAGTTGATTTTAGGTCCGCCTCCGAGGTTCATTTTTTGTTCTTTTAGACTTCACTATCTTATTATTCTTGGCTCACCTAGACTTTTGCGTGCCTTAAGCGAACATCTCGCATTGGAAGTCTATGTTAAATAGCTATACTCTTCCTTGAGATAACCTTATAGTTAGAGCAACTACACCTATATGCCCGCTTTTCCAAGACGAAGTCTATTTGCATTGCAATGTCTCACTCATTAGAAGCACAAAAGCACTAAAAATATGCACAATCGCTCCATCGGTGATGATCTTTACTTTTTATAACTCTATCGCTCATCCTATGTACCTGAACTACATCGTTTATAAGCCCATCGTCTATACCCACTTCACTCTATTCTTATGTCTACAATACACTCAACTTATACCTAATCCTAACTCTTTCTTCTACTTAGTTGGGCTCTTCTCTTCATCACTTCTAACAATACTAATTTTCCCAATAAGAAACCTTGTATTATAAGATCCTGTATACAACAGTCTCAATGTTCTTCCCTAATCTACCTTGCCTATGACCTTGACCCAAAAACCTAGCAACCCTTATATACTTATAGCTACACTTGAACTCTACAAAAAGAAACGAGTCACAAAATAAAAATAAAAAGGGAAATTTCCTCAGGTACCCTTGAGGTTTGACGTAATTCCCAAAATACCCCTCACATTTGGAGAATTCCTCAGATACCCCTGAGGTTTGTGTTTGGGTCTAAAATACCCTTACTAATGACGGCAGGTTAACACTGTTAATTTTTCCCCTCTCCCTCTTCCCAAATTTCTCGCTCCTCCCTCCATCCCCCATTGATGAACCTCAAGCTTTCTCTCTTCTCCCACCATCCTTTTTTTTTGTCTGTTTGTTTGCCATGATCATCATCAACGATCAAGATCATCGAATTACTTTGCCTTCTTTTTTTTATTGCCTTCGTTTTGGTAGTCTACAACACCAAAGAGTAACTCCTTGATTTTTTTTTCTTTTTGATGAGCAAATTGCCCTTCCCTTTTTTTATTGATTTCACATATAGTATTGGAGTCAGACTGCGTCGCCGCAAATAATTAAAAGGCAAGAGCTTTCTTTCAACTCACGTCCAGTAAGTTTCCATCTTCGGCTTTCAAAAAAAAAAACGTTTCCATCTTCGCTTTTTTTTTTTAATATTCGATTGATGACAAACAATTTTACTATCTTTTTGTTGGTCTCATACTCTCATCCTTGGTAATTCATAAATTAAATTGCAATGACAGAAAAACTCAGCAACTTGAGATTAAACCCTCAAAATTGATAACCCACCAAATTTTTACAGCTCAAATTGGGGAAAAATTAAGAAAACCCAGGTGTAGATTTTTACAGCATTTTTGACGCGTTTTTCCTTTTCAAGATTTTCATTTTTGACAATTTAGGAAGATGAAGATGGGAGGAGAGAGATAAACTTGAAGGTTTTGAATGTCTTTAATGGAGGATGGTGGGAGGAGAGAGGAAGAAGATGAAGATGGAGAGGGGAGAGAAAAAAATTAACGGCGTTAGGATTCCGTCATTAGTAAGGGTATTTTAGACTCAAACACAAACCTCAGGGGTATCTGAGGAATTCCCCAAATGTGGGGTATTTTGGAAATTACGCCAAACCTCAGGGGTACCTGAGGAAATTTCCCAAATAAAAAAGCCCTACACTAATATCATAATGGCTCATGCTCATGATTTATACGTTGCTTATCACCTACCAAACCCTCCTCTTTTATCGGGGTTAGGACCAGCAGTGAGCGGGTTACTCAAAGTCATAGTTAATCTACATTAATCGACATGTAGTTTAGTCTCATTATAGGAGCCATTGAATGTGTTAGCTCATTTTAAAATTAAACAATGATACTTTCATTAATTACTTCCACTAGCTAACAATGTTTCCTTGGGTGGTCCTAATTCACTTTACACACAATTAATTTAAGGAATAGGATCACAACCACTTCTTCATCTCTTCCTTATAAAATTGCTCTTTTGTCTCCTCAATACAAAAACACACTATCTTCAGCCGCATACATATACTTCTCGATATAACTAAAAAGAAGGGATATGTCACTATCAAGTCGCGGACTCACAAAAATGGTCCATTATTCAATTTAAGCGTGAAGTCGATAGAATCACATGAGAGGTAGTGTTTGTGAGGGTTATGATTCTCGTCTTGAACCTGAAGAATGATCCTTTCCCCGACTTCTCATACATTCAGTTGTAGTACATATATATACAATAAATTAGTACATATTACAATATGATAAGTTAAACGTCCTTAAGTGATATTCTACATAACTTGCTATGGATTGGATTATTCTTCGAAGATCGCTTCTAAAGTGATACTTGAATCACTCAATCAAGCTGTGAAACATTATATGAAGAGGTACGTGAAATCCAATCTAAAGAAGTGCACCATATAGATCACCATGCAATTTTTCTTTTCATCCATACTAATCCCACGATCCCATCAACATCATGTCCTTAACAACAACGATCTCCATGGAGTTTTTCCTTTTTAGCCATACTAAACCTACAAATTTCGTCTCCAACATCTTCTTGACAATGGATGGCCAAACATGATACTTTCCACACATTACAAACAAATTTGTGCATTGTGTGGAATATGAGGAAATTCAATTCAAGCAAAGGTTCGACATTAAGTCGACTAAAGTATCCTACCACATCCTACTACTAAATCGCCTTTTTAAGTTTTTCTATGATTAACATCATTGATTACATACTAATATGATGTTTTCAGAATTTCAGTTGCTAAAATATAGTTGATCTCATAAGTATCATATCACATCCTATCAAAAACCAAAAAGAAGAACCACAATATGGTAAATAAAAGGAGGATGTAAGTAGGAAAAACAAATGCATAGCTTAGTTGGAAGAAAAAATGATAATAAGCTCGAAACATATGTGATCAGTAATTAAAGTATTATGTATCGACTTTTTAAATCACTCATAATAAACTATCTAATGAATTGCACTTCCATAGAATGTATTTAAAATAAAACTTACAAGCCACACGGGGCTAATAGTTTTCACTACTTATCCTAAAGGAATCCTCTTCCATCCAAACTTGACTCATACCTCTCCGGGATAATCAAAAACCTAACTTTATACTCTATTGTTTGTCGTTATACTCTAATGAGATACTTTCATAATTTTACATTCTTACTTGTAACATCCTTGAGTAGTCTTTTTTGTGCCTTTTGTAATTGTTAATGTTCTTTGTGCTAATTTAATTTTTGATTTTTAAGTTTATCCTATGATTTAATGCTTTAATTCTTTTGAAGGTGATAAGGTTTGAAACGTGATTATGCTGATGTCATAGTTCATGATGTCCTTGTTTGTTTGTTTATAATAGATATTGGCAACAATCATATTCATTTTCGCATTCACTAGAGGGCAAAGGTGGAAAGAGAACTCCGAATGGTATAGAAGAATTTATGCACGATTTCAAAGAGGCGTATAAAACTACTTAAAAAAGGAAATACACCTTTCGTTTCCTTTTCAAGATAACTATTAGATTTTGAATTTTTTGTACAATGACTATACAGAATTATCGTATTATACTGTATGGTATTTTGCCGTTTTATTGTGACAGAATTATATATTACGTCAAAATATCACGACAAAACGATCTTTACATTCAAATTAATATCACCACAAAACGATCTTTACATTCAAATTTGTACAATAACTCTATTGTACATTTTGTGGTGTTGTGGTGAAACTATCTTAAAAGTTAGGTAGCATTGAGATTATTTGCTAAGCTTTAAGATGGGGTACATATGAATTGGAGGGGTTATAAATCTATTATAATAACTCATTGTATTAATCTTATTTTGAACATTTATCCTAAATATGAAGTCATCTAATGAAAATGTTGCATATATATACATTACAAATTATAAACCTCTTTCACTAAAAATAGAGGTAAGACCATCAAAGAAGATCTAACCTTTAGAATCATATACTAGACCATGCAAATTGAGGATTCTAAACTGAAGTGTTGTTATTTAATGGTTGAAATTTAAAAAAATTTACCACATTAACCTCAAGAGCAGCAACTTTCTATTAAGGAATTCTAGATTAGCTAAGTGATTATGTTAACACGAGCACGTTTTTTATCACCCTTATATTAGGAGGCTCATTACTTCAAGTTAATCTTTTAAAAATGACTAATAAGAAGTTACAATGATGAATAAAACACATGTACATTTGACTTGATACTTTTCTTATAAGAAAAAATGATTGTGGAGGATTTGGCATGTCAAGATTCCATAACAATAAAATGTTAAGTGAGTGTATATAGGGAAATAAAACCATTGTAGATTGCATTATAAGATGGTTCAATGTTTATAATACCACTATTGTGTGTTTGTGTTATGTGTGGTATGTGCTTATCTACCATCGGTTTTCTTTTTCTTAACTTGTGTCTATGCTCTTGTTGTATTTTGTCCCTCATCCTCCTTTAGAAGTTAACCATCTAATGAATAACATGTAAACCAATAATGATCATGTCAAAATCTTCTTTAGTAGTAAGATCTAGGGAAAGAGTAGGAAAGGCATTAGTCACAAATTCACGATCAACTTTCTTTTCAATAATCACTTCGCTAATCCTCGCTTTTATCTCTCTCCAAAAGTTGATCTTTTTCTCAATATCCTCAACATGCATAATCATGTAGATATCTTGCTTCCTATCAACTAACCATTCTCAAACGCAAGCCTTGTTATCTCCATTCATTGTGGTATTGGTCTAGATTACTCAATGCTAGTTAATATTATCTTCATTATCGGTTGTTTCCAACATTGAAGGTCAACAAATCACTTCTTTGATAGTAGACTAAGTAATCCAACGCTCATAGAGTATAAAACTATTATTGGGGCTTCAACCATCAGCTTAAACTAAAGCTTGAGTTGGTCATTTGACATGGTATTAGAGCCAGCATGAAAGAAAGGTCACAGGTTTCACATCTCATCCACCCCTCCCTTCTAAGTGGAATATTAGGCGCCAGATAGGAGGGAAGCATGTGTTGCATCTACTCTTCAATCCCAAAGAGCTCTCGCATGAGGGGGCGTGATGGAGTATAAAACTATTACTTGGACTTCAAACATCAGCTTAAGCTTTTGGTTGAGTTGGTCCTTTTTGAAAAATGCCCTCGCTTCATTTGCTTCTTCAACTTCATGAGAATTAACAATTGTAAAATCTTGGGTGGGAGCTAACTCAAAGTTAGATGTTAGGCACACTACTAGGAACAAAGAAACTTGCTTATGGTTTTCGTTTATCCTTGTAGAAGAAGTATACCCATAAGGAAGGGCTAATAGGATTCAGAATAGTACTATTAAAAGGTAGATGTATGAAAACGATCAAGGAGAATAGAGTGAAGACTATTTAGTACCTCCATTAAATTAAATTTGATGCTTGATGAACACTAAAATAAATTCATCTTATTTCATATGTGCCTTCATCGTTAAAAGTATGAATCTTAGCTTTTCGTTACCAGTAAAGGGTTTATTATAATTAAAGAGCATTAGATCCCTATCTTAAAGAATTGGTAAGGCTTAGCTTATGAACAATTAGAACATTCATTACTTATTATTTAAAAGTTTCAACATCATAATTAACTTAAATACCTAAACATTAGAGCAAAGCTCATAACTAAATAATAATATAAGGCGTTATCACAAAAAAGAGTGTCAAAAAAGGTGTTCTCCCTCGCCTTTAGTATAATCTCCTACTTCATCCATAGATAAGCCCTTTATAATAAGCTATTTGCTTTTGTGTTTCATTTTGTATAAGAACACAGAGATCTATTGACATAAAATGATTAAGAGTTTCTATAAAGAATAATGAAGTGTTATATTTCTATATAAACAATTCCAACAATATTTTACGTGGACATCCTAATTGTTACTTAACATATTTCATACCTTAGTTTATGTTTTTAAAGAATTATTTGGTTTAGGATCAAGGAATCCTTGTTCAAAGTTAGTAGTAATTGAACTCTAGAAATTGGTCCATTTGAAGAATTTGAAAGTCCATTGTTCTCTAATTGAAGAAAGTTAGCAAAATAGGTCGTAACTTTTGGAAAAGCATTAGTTCACTATATACATCTTGTTGTCATGTGCTAGCTATGGACAAGTAACAATCGCTTTGAGGCCTTAGGCATTAAATAATCAACTCAATTCTACTACAGTTCGAACAAGGGGAATAGTAGTGTGAGGATTCTTTACTCAAAAATGTGTTAGAACTCTCTTATACATTGTGGAGTAGCATATGAACTTGTTTTAGACTAATGGTTTTGTCTTAGACTAACGATTAAGTGGAAAGAACGTCCTTGTCTTCAAAGACAAGAATTCCTACATCTAGCTCTCTTTTACCTTGCTCATTAGCCTCCGTACTTTGCATGGAGTTAGATGTGTTGGGATAAAATTGCTTTAATTCGTTTACTCCATTCTTTATCCTTTGCAACCTTAAGTGTGTGGAACTTGCATTAATCTATGTGCTTTTGTGGTTTTGACTTTTGATGAGTAGATAGATAATTGGAAGAGATCATCTAAGTGTTCGATACTTCCATCAAGCTTTAGGAAGGATGTCCTTTTTGTACTTCGGGTAGATTTTGGTGCATCACTTCCATGTTATTATGTTTTTGATATATAACAAACCACTAGAATGAAGAATTATAGATACTACAAGCATGCTTGTTGATGTTGGAACCATAAATGAAAATCCTATATTGAGGAGGTAACTTTTATCTATTAGTGAAGGTAAGAATCCAATAGAAGCTTCATGTTAGAGTAAAAGGTTAAGTACACGGATGGGTAGGACAAAAGACACTACCTATTATAATTTAAAATACTTTTGTGACCTCGAGTTTACTTGTGCTCCTCTTAAAGGTAAGATCTAAAAGGTGATGAACTAATACTTAGAGACTTAAGTGGTCTAAACATACAAGTGGAGAGAATTAGGAATAAAGGTAAGAACATTACACAATCAAAAGAGGGACATAGATAATGTTTGTCGCGATCAAGTTCACATACTCATTTAAAGATAAGATCTTAGAGGTGATGAATTAATACTTGGTGACTAAATATGCACTAGGATGTTCCACCATAAGAGTTTTACAAGAGAAGAAAAGTTAAATCAAGTTAACTCTAAAGATTATAAAAGAGGAGAAAAACATACCCCAAAAATAATATATATATATACCAAACCTTGCACATGTAGGAGACTGATGACCATGTCGAAGCTTTTAAAACTATCCTTTTTGTTTTGGATAATATTAGGGGATCCGGGGATAGATTGGGAGTTTGAGGTACATTTTCCACTCTAAATTATTGCAACTAGTCCCAAAATTAACACAAAAATGTCATCTTAATTCAAAAACCTCGGTTCACATGCTTTGGTCTAAGTACTCACACTAGTCTTCTTCATGCTAAAAACACACTGAACGACTTTGGTCTAGTTGAGTTTGGTGTAGACGGTAAATCCCAAACCTTTATAATGACCTAGATATGGAAAACATATGGTAGATTCCAAAGCATTATAGAGGATTAGTTGGTTTGAGACTAGAGGTGGTCTTCTTAGAGGAGATTTGAGAAAATAGGTATACAGACGTTGAAAATTATCAAAATCTTCTTAACCCAAGAGTAACCTCAATGCATCTAAATTTACGTCATCATGCAAAGAATCCTTTTGGCATAGTGACTGTTTGCATTTTGATCAAGAGGAATCCTCAACGAGCATGCTTATCTTTGTGAATCGACCGGAAATGTTAACGGATTTCAAGATAAGCAGGAGGTATCCTCAAATTGCTTACATCTCCGTTGAATGGGCAAGGCTCATGCAAAAGAAAGGATTAAGTAATAGTGGCATGTATTGTTGCTCCATGGAAAGAAGATGGAGTATTCTAATTAAACTTAGGAGAGCATCATGATACCTTTGACTTTGATAAAAACAAAGGCAATTTCTCCATTTGCTTTATAGGCGGATTTGACACAAAATAATAATTTGGTCAAAAAACACTAAATCTTTGTGGTTCAAAACATTATAAATCGAAATAAGATTTGACACACCTCCAATCCTTCACCATACTAATATTGTTGCCTTCACAGTTATCATTAGCATACATTCTATCCTTGTAGCTCTGTTCGAAGTCGATGATGATGCTTGATATAAGGTGTAATCAATAGATAGATTAAATCACTAACATTTACATGTAACTGTGTTGCTCCATATTCTAGGCCATCCTAATGTTGTCCAAAAAAACTTAATGTTCTTGCTTTATCACCAATCTTTCTAAAGGAAAGTTGTTGGTGCAAGCAGATATATCTTTATTGCCAATCTCTCTTAAGGAGGTCATGGCTAAGATTGTGATCCCTATCAAGGTATCTACATATTATTACAAATTGTATTTTGAGAGATTGCAATGAATAGGTTTTACTAACCAAACATGGTTTCCTTTGACTCTTACCTTTTCTGAAAAAGGTATTCCAATGAATGGTGAAATTTTTGTCTCTGTGAACTCATTAAGCCTTTGAGGTTAGGTTAGCCACATATGCTGAATACTAGCACAAAAGTATAGTGAACTCTGACAATATTCTTGTGACATTGACCATGCTTTTTTTATGGCAAATTTTGTGAATAGCATATTTGCTTATGTGGATCTAATAGGTTTAAGGTTCCCAATTTTCCATTGCAGCCCTCTCATGGCCAATCTTTACTTTCACAAATTTGATCTATCCTTTTTACATTACAAATTATGATGAAGCTGGCATACCTAGTCAAGCTCAATATATAAGCTACTCTGCAACATTGACAAAGGGTTGCTTGCCTCCTATAGTTCTTAGCCTCACACTTATAGAGGTGATGTCCATAAGAATGTCGTATCATTTGAACTCTTTTATGTATTTAAGCTCACAGCTTGCATTTGGCCTCCCTGAATTCTTGCTATAATTGTCAGTCCTGATGCCGGCACTAAAATATGTTGGTTTTATGATCTTTGGCTCTTCCATTTGGTCTCGAGCTCAATCCTTATGTTGATTCATGACATAAATTTCTTATTCAGTTTGTCTCAGATTCTTAAGCGCTATCAAGATTCCACTGCAGCAGATGAGAAAGCTTCAACAACTGTTGATGAAACAGAGGTAAAATACGTCCCTTTCATGCCCATGTATGGTTAAGTAAGTCTCGTACATATAACAAGTTCAGATAAATGTTCTGAATGCTAAAGACTCCTGCATACATGGTACCACAGTATCCAACAGTATATGGCATTACTGATTCAAATTCCTCAGGGCCTTTAGTGACTGGATTTCCTGGTATTCCAGTAACAGGATGGCGAAAATATATTTTCTAAAGAAAAAAGAATGAACTGGTTATAAAAGAAGCTAAAGTGACATGTAATATAATAGCTGTTGTCATACTGATGTTTAAGTCTTCCCCCTTTCTAGCCGGCAAGGCTTTCTGCAGTCTGTCCTGCAAACTCAGATTTTGTGTATCAGTAGCAATAGTTGGAATATATGTTTCTATATCTCCTTCCTTATTGACAATGTTCACTGTTACCCATAGGTCAAAACAGCTACCTAGAAAGAGTTTGTTGGCTAGTGTCAATTGCTTAGTGGTCTGGTATCTGGACCTCTCAAGCTCCCACCATCAGAAGGAAGCTTTTTGTGTGTGTGTGTGTGTGTGTGTGTGTGTGTTGTGTGTGTGTGTGTGTGTGTGTGTGTGTGTTGTGTGTGCGTGTGTGCGTGTGTGTGTGTGTGTGACTGTTTTCCTTCTTGATTTCGTAGCTGTCATCAGCTTTATCATGGCGCTATAGGGATTGATATTTCTGTAGCAATTGGTTCTTAAGTTATCTCCTATATAATTTCCTTCTTGCATTTGAATATCTATTGTCCTTGTACCCGGTGCTGATAGTCTGTCCCTTTTTGTCAATTAGAGAGTTCTTTGTCTCCAATGTCATTCTTATTCAAGGCCATGAATAAATTTTCCTACTTTGAATATTCATATATCCTTCACTTCTGTCCATACTCCTCTTCGCTCTATTCTGACAATTTTGGAGTTGTTTTTGCTTTTGATAGCAGAGTTCACCTTCTAGTTGTACAGAAGTCCAAACATGTGGTGAGCTAGTAAAAACAGTTGAAAGGCAAGTACTCAAATTTCTATTTACTTCTGACAATGACCTCCATGTTTCATAATTTATGGTCAACTTACAGGTATCTAGAAGGCCCAGAGGTTGAAAATCTTAGTCTTGAGGACTTCATGAGGCTGGAGAGTCAACTAGCTGATGCCCTTGTACAGACCAGAACCCGAAAGGTTCTCTTCTTTCCTTGTTAGCCATTTAGTTTGATGATCTACCACGTGGTTGGGCTGGAAGCTGGATAGTTTAAATTTCTTTACCCTTTTTCTACACTTACAATTTGCATATTTGATAGATGGAGTTTCACTAATTTAATTTGCAAGATCAGAGAGCTTACTGTTCTCTGAAGCGAAGATGCAAGTGTAGTTTATGCATTGTGGTGTTGGAGTCGAGCTCCCTACTTTATGGTTTGTAGAAGTGTAATTAGTTTGGAGACTGGAGAGTAACTCTGTCCATACTGCACTTTGTATCTTTCATTGGTTTCTTTGCTAAAATAGTTCAGCGAGTCATAAAGGATATTCTGTTTCACTTTCTTTCTATCAGTGTCATTCTCATCCATTGAACATGAGAAATGCCAAACTAATATTAAGTCTGGTAGTTTGAGAAAGTCCTCCAAGAGTTCTCTTGACCTTATTTGCGTAGTGTTTGTATTTTTCTCATATTTGATATACACATAAGAACCTCTATCCATTACTCTTTTACTTCGTCTTTCTTTGAGGTATCAGTAGTAATTCTAAACTCAAATCCATTTCAAACATATAAGGATGAGAAAGGTGGGCAGGAGCCAAGGAGGGCCAGTGGAGCCTATTCTCGAAAAATCCTAACCAGACACCAGGCAGTTCTTTGTTAGCTGGAGAAAGAAATCCAATCCCTATAATCCACATTTTCCCTTCTTTGTTATACAAGCTATGATCTTCAAGTCGTTTATTGCCACATTTTACACTAATTATTTTTCGTATTGCTCTTACCAGACTCAGCTTATGCTAGAATCTATGGGAAAACTACGTGAACAGGTATTACTGATTCTCTCTTCCAGATTTGTGGCATCTGATAAGAATGGTGTATTGTACTTCATTCTGCTCCGGCCTATTAATCAATGTGGATAGTTCTGCCAATTAACAGAACTGGTCAAGGTTGCCAGAAAAATATCACCAGTTCATCTTCTAGGATCTTTATCGGAAACTCATAGCACAACAAAAAAGAAGCAAAAAGCATCTCAAAACTGGTCATTGCCCAAACTGTGCTTTCATTAAGACCACTTATAGCATGCGGATCCTCTTGTGATTCCGATGGCTTAATATAGATTTCGTTCTTTACTCTATGCTGTCCTTTTTTTCTTAAACATAGGAGATGGGTGGATCTTGTTACATAATCTTAGGCAATGGCAAGGAGTCATGTTATTTATCAACTTCCATGGTATGAGGAAGTTTTGTACCCAATATCTTAATTTTATTAAGACCTCTTTATCCTCCAGAGGCAGTGTCTCCGCCTGTAATTTCATGATCTCAGACACACTACCTTAAAAGTGCATACTGAAACTAGAACCTACGTATCCTTAGCATCATCTGGACTGTTTTGCTGTAACAGAACACCTTACTCCTATAAAGGGCTGAATCTTGAGGTCCTTATTTTTGCTGCCTCATGCTATATATAATATGCATGCAGTGAACATAAAGATTAAACATTCGATGCTAGTCTACCGTTTCCTTCCTTTGACATTTTCTCCTTTCCTCTCAAAGAGAAGTTGTGCACACCTGTCTGGCTGTCTCCAATACAACTCTTTATCATGCTGTGATGTTGTAGACCTCCATAAACTGAACCTTGTGCAGAGATTGTTGAATGCTGGTGGTTAAACCGAAAGGATCCAGTTTCAATTTTAAGTGACGACCTTAAATGAAGTGCACTCAGTTACCATTATTGAGATCACCACTCTTTTTCAGGTCCTTGTGCACACAATTTTAGCTCAGGTTCTGTGGTGTTCTAAAATTCTGCTACTTGCTAGCTCTTCATATCAAAAAAAAAAAAAAAAAAACAGAGCTTCTCCAAGAGGATGAAGCGAATGAGACACTTCCTTGTCCACCAAATTTGGAAGTAACACCAAAATTTGTTAAGAGAAGATAGATACGTAGGGAAGTCATGGTTTTATGGATAGAACAGAATGGGAAATCTCGGATGGAGTTAAAGATTTTAATACAATGGGACTGCTGGAGCATATAGCACTAGATAAAAGAGAATAGAGGAAGTGGATAAAATTCAAATTTGTGGAACAATTTACGAAGATATACTTTTGATTTTATACAGCCAACCCCATCCTTTCGGATAAAGGCTTTGTTATATTTGTTGCTTTTGTTGACTCCTTCCAAACTAATGCCTGGCCCTATCAACCATAGCTGATCCAAATGCGACGTAATGTGGATGCATTTATTTGTGCATGAACAAAAATTGCTTCTGTTGACCATGTTATAGTTTTTAGTTTTGCTTTACCTGAATATGGACTATGGTGTTCACTGTTTTTACAGGAGAAGCTGTTGAAACAAGAGAATGAACAGTTGAAGGATGAGGTAGATATCAGTCAAAAAGACCCTGGCCTAAGAGTGGGGGTAATGTTTATTTATGTCAATTGTGTGGGTTTCAGGTAGCAAATCTGATAGGCATTTCCAAGAGCGGAAACCATAAGGATTTAGGGGTTAACAACTTGATGGAGGTGGATGCTGATAGACAATACTCTCAGCCACTGAGAACACTTCCTCTGCTGAGGTAACTGCTGTAAGAGAAGGCATTGAGCAGCTTTCTGCACTTGTCATGCTAATTTGGCCATCTATGCATGACGAAAGCTCCTTGTTTATCTGATGAGGTCTCTCACATCTATCTATTTGACAACTATATTTACAAATATATTAGTCCTCTATGTACCTACTTTTTATGTGCTCCCAGATGAACAACTATTATACTAGAGTGTAATAAGCTAGATTCAGAGTAATAAAGCAGGCATATGAAGTAATCGGAGAAGATTATTGTAAGGTATGTCTAGTTGGTCAAGTGATTCTTGTGAATAATCTCTTATTGTAAGAGTGGTTCAGTCTTCAGTTATCTTGGGATTATTTGCTAATGTTATCCTTCTTGGCTGGGAAAGTTAGCATTATATTGAACTGAGAATACTACCAAATAATGGCATATTTGTTCAGCATGCTTCACTAGCCTATTAAGGCTTGAAGGGCTTGAGGCATAGTATCTTCATCTTGGTCTTTAAGTTATCTAACATGACTTATTTTAAGATCTATGTAGTCTGTAGATCCCTAAAAAAAGCAAGTGCATTGTTTCACATTGAAAGTTACCCACTTTACATAGCTTGAGGGTATAATAACATAATCTCCTTTGGACATTGTAAGGAGTCTAAACTCTCTTCCATTGATAAGTGCAACTAAAGCTAGCACGGGGCGTAACAAGGGCCCAGGAAAAATGGTGTCAAAGGCTCGTCACAAGAGACACCTAAAACACGGCCCAGTCCACGTGCTAGCGGGCCCTCTAGGAACTTCACCTTTCTTGGGTTGAAATGAGCGAGTAGGCCCATGGTGGTACTGCTCATTTTTGGAAATGAAGTTCATACTTGGCCCACCAATGTACATTTATGTATAGGCGGGCTAGTAGCGGCGCTTATATCGACATCAGCTCAGCTCAGCTCAGCTCTGCTCTAGATACAACCCAGGCCCATTTAACAGTGCCCATATTTTAACTCTCTACTTTAAAGAGTTTGGGTTTTGACTGGTGTAAGATATTCCCTACTATGCTTGGACCATTACCAGAAAGAAAAAGGAGGAAAAAAGAACTTTGCTTATAAGATATTTTCAACAATAGAAAGGGTTAGTGCCTAGTGGGGGTCCTCCAGGCCCCACCTCCGGCCAAAGATTAGTGGGGTCCAGACAAATATCTCACCTCAAGTTGTGCAAAGATGGCAAAGGATTCATATGTAATTTATTTTTTTTTATTTTTTTTTTCTTTTATAAGTTGAACATTCACATTATCACATGTCAATACTCAATAGAATTAACAATCTTAAGCAAAATGACAGTTCAATAAATCAAAAAAATACTTACAGTTGCTGAAGATCCCAACTTTTGACTGAAGAAAATGGAATTCGTAGGTGACATTTGCATGCTTAGTTTGCGACATCTTCATTGTTTGTCGTGTCTTCATTCCTCATTATATGCATCAAAACAAAGAGAACGTATATCTTAATCTTAGATTATTGAGGTACAAAATATAGTAGAGATGTGAAGAATGCAGTAGTATATGAATATGAAACCACTTCTTCAAAAAACAAAATCTAAAACAGGAAAAAATCATATAGAATTTGCAAGTTTGATATGTTATGCATACAACCAATGGCATTAATAAATTACACTATCAACGTGACAATTACGGTTAAAAAGGCAAGTAAGTAAACAAAAATATAAAGAGCAGAAAGTAGTAGTAAAAATTTACCATATTGGTTGAACAACATACCCAATGAAGACTGAAAGGTGCATAAAGATGCATTTTTTTCTGAAAAGATTGAAGATCTTGGTTTTGGAGCTTTCTTCAAGCATGGGTTTAAGAATTTACTACCTTCATTACTTCTCATATACATATAGGGCATATAGCCATATACTGATATACCAAAGTAAAAATTCGCAGGTTAAACCGACCAATAAAACGTTTCTGTAGGTCCTACCTTATAGTATTAGGGTATGTGATGTGGCTCCAGATATTTTATGCCAAATGCCAAGTACACAGGTCAACAATAAGTGTCGTAATTTACTCGTTTTGTTAATCTAGTACTTAAATGGGAGATGATCAGATGATGATGGTAAAGTTGGTAATCTTGGAGTAAATATAGGTGCAGACTACAAGAACATATCAAAGGTATACTAAAATTCTTAGGTGATCATAATTAATTATAAAAAATGCAATGATGTGCATTGATTTTAGAATTTAAAATATATGGCCGTTTCTTCGGTAAAACAACCGAATTGAATCGGGCGGGTGAATCGACCGAATCAATTAAACTAATGCGAAAATAAACAATAATGCCCTAAGTCGTAATTCCACATTATTCTGAACTACTATATTTTTGTAATTATATAGTATCGACCAAAAACTATTCAACCTTTAACAAAAGTATTTTCTAAACTTGGTATATTATTATTAAATGAATTTTCATGGTTAGATTAAAACTATTACTTCTTTCGTCCCCCAAGGCCTTTTAAAAAAAATTGGCATACAAGTGTTATTAAGTTTTCTGATAACTAGAGTACATATACAATATTATGCAAGTGATTTTTTTAAGTTAATGTGGAGAGATAAACAAATGATTAAGAAAGATGAAGGGAAGAGGATATGTTTTTAAAGACGATGTCTTCGAATGATGTCATCGAATGATGTCAACAATATACATGGGGCAAATATAATCTGTAAAATGGGAAAAGATCTTAGCGTAAACGAATACCTAAATCTTTTGTATATTTTTTGAGAGGTAGTAGTACCTTAACGGCCCGTTTGGTAGTCGTTAATAAATGATGGTAATGGGAATGAATTTTAAGTGTAATATTACAAGGGGAGCACACTTAAAATCTCCATGGGGAGGCAATTCCTACCCCCAAGTTTGTGCTTTTTCTCCATGGGAAACAATCTCACCCCTAAGCTTGTGTTTTTTTTTTAAAAGAAGCGATTTTCATTACCACTCATTACCACCTCTGAGGTGGTATTAGATGGGAATGAAAAGCTTAAGAAGAAAAATAGACATTTCGGATAAATTAGCATTCTGGGAATTGAGCAATGATTTTCCTCACAAATTTACATACAAATTCATTCCCATTACCACCATTTATAACCAACAACCAAACGGGCCATAAATGTTAGATGGTACATCTATAAATTGTCCATAATCGTTGCAACTGTTGAAAAAAGCCACGTAAGTCAATTCTTTTAGGGTACATTGTATGAGATGGGCTTAACAATATTACAATACCATCAAAACTAGTATTTAGTTGTGCAAAAAATATTGTAAAACATATTATTGAGTGGTAACCTTTTTTTCACATAATTCACTTAAATATTAAATTTTCTTTATAATTAATACTTGGTTCAATGGTTAGACCTTCCTCAAAAAAGAAAATATTACTCTTTCTGTATTTTTTTTATTTGCCCTCAATTTCTTTTTGGATTCTTTAAAACATTATCCAACATTAAGAATGAAAGTAGCTAGAGGACCACAACTTACTGACTTACTGTCATGTTTTCTATATTTAAACCTACCATATTAATCATTTATCAACTCTACCTAACCAAAAAAAAATAACGGTTGGTCTGGTAAGAGACCGTCTACTATTAATTTAAATTTAGGCAACGGCCCAAGTCCAATGTTAAGAAGAGAACGGACCACCTTTCGGAATATAGTAACTAGTTTAATCTATTTAGTGACCAGTTTAATCCATTCAACAATCACTTGTTTGAATCCATTTAGTGACTAGTTTAACCCATTTGGTGACTAATTTAATTCATTCAGTAAGACCATCGGGTTATTTATTAAAAATATTTGATGTAGTTCGAGATTTAAAGGGAAACAAAAAAAGGAGAATAGAATGGACAACTAGGTTGGTGTCAAATGTCTAAGGATAGTGTTGGGTTAGAGTGAGATGGATCGGATTTGTTAGGAGAATGTATGTTTAGGTTACCTATTCTAATAATTTGTGAAATTTTAAAAATAAAATAAACTTAATAGGGCAAACAAATAGAAAAATGAGAAGTAATATGTCACCTAACCGCCTATATTGTAACTTTTGTTTGACACTGGACAAGTTTGGTGGAAAACAAAATAGGGTAGAATAGTAGGATTTATAGGAGCCACTACCTTCTCTTATTAAGCATTATGGAACATCTATACATATATTAAAAAGCGTTACTATCAAAGGAATGGTGTCATGTGGCACTCTGCTCAAGCTTCTAATACACGTGTTTATAATCTCATTTAAAAATATTAACCATATGTAGTTACAAGGATTTGAACACATGACCTTTGAAATAAAATGTGAGTGTACAACCACTAATCCACTACAATTTCAATGCTTAAAGTTTCAAAGTAAAACATAATAAGACATTTATAATTTTATGTAATCATAAAGACATAGACAAGCTTTGATCTCTAATACTTTTATTAAGACATTCAAAGTTGTGCATTAACAAATGTGCCAAAGTTGTGTATTATTTTATTCCTTCTATGAATATTATAAAGTCTACTCTATTCAGTTTCACATTAATTGAAACATGACTTTATTTGGCAATTGCTTTTCTCTATCTTTACCTTCATCACACATTTTTTTATATTTTGCTTTAAAAAGGTGCACTCCTTCCATGTCTAACATTGTAAATTACATAAACTGATAAACCGAAGGAAGTACACCTATGGAGGTAGTTTCCAAAAAAAAGGAATGGTATATTCAGAGATGAGTAATTGTTAAATTGTTAATTTGTTAATTCGTCTTATAATCTTAAAAGATCAATCGGCAACCAACACGTGAATGCTAAAGCTTGCAACTTCTAGAGATCCTATAGGCCATAGGGTGCTACGTGTAACACGAAAAATGTTACCTTCCTAGTGGAAGGAGCTCTTCTTAGCTTTGAGTTTGTGAACTACCAACCTATTAGGCTATTAGGATATTCTCAAACTTGCATGTAGCAACAACATTAGACTTTTGGGGGGAGTATTTGCGAAAGACGACCTTATAAAATTCACATTTTATGAAAAATTATCTAATAAGAAAATTGATGTACAAAATTATCTTATACATTTTTTTTCTTATGGCAAAAAGGTACCAATGCTCGAATTCTGGTGAATTGACTTTATTTTCCAGCGTTAACACATACGTGCCTTGCACTTGATATTTGTTTTACCCTTTTTTTGCTCCTTTTCCTTATTTTTTCGGTATTTTTTTCCCTTTTCCTCCTTAAACTATGCTTTTCTCTTTTTAATGGACATAAATCATATGAAATTGGTGTGCTTTAATCCCGTATTTTACAAGAATATTGTCGTTTTTATTATGCCCATGTGAAAATTATCATTTCTAATGTTATGGCTGATTTAAAGAATGGGATAAAACGAGAGAGAAATGGAACTAGAGAGAGGTAAAAGGAAAAAAAAAAAGGGAAAAATAAAAAGTCAACACTGAAAAATAAAATCAACCTACCAGAATTCGGCTATTGGTACCTTTTTGCCACAAAAAAATTACAAAATAATTTCGTGCCTCATTTTCTTATTCGGTAGTTTCTCACAAAAAGAATACTGTAGTATTTTATAAGGTAATTCTCTCAAATTTTCCTATTTTTGGTCCAATCTAGTGGTGTATGTGTACTCTAAATTTTAAATTTTTGTACTACATATAAAAGTTATCTTTGTAGGCTTATTTTCCTCCATTGTGAATAAAATTTTAGTCGAACATACACTTGGTTATTAGTTTATCAGTTTTTGTGTTATAATTACAACTCTTTGACTTTTATACTATTTATATATAATTTTGACCATATTTTTGTGCATATACATATATACAATATTATGAGCAGCAGGTGATAGTCTAGTGGTGTTGGCATCACCTCCGATCCCAGAGATCTTGGGATCGAGTCTCACCCCTTGCAAGGAGGGATCCCCAATTTTCCCCCTCCTTGCAAGGGACTTCATCTTACCTTATATATATATATATGTTTTTATGTGATGCTTTAAATGGGAAGATTCAAAACAAAAAAGAATAATATGAAATTTTTGAATGGGAGATATAGGAAGAGCAAATGAGAATGAAGGGAGTAGGTTGTTAGATTAGTTTTTAATGTATATTTTTCATATATCAATTGTTTATGATTTATACTAATTGAATCATAAATATTCACGATCAAAATTTTGTGTTGGCAAGTATGAAAGTTACAACTATAAGAAAAAAGGAAGTATAAGATTAGCATAAGTCGACTCAATGAACTGAAATTTATTTCATGTGGGTAAATAATCCAATTGTAAATGCAACAATCTAGCTCACAGTTACAACAATAAACTAAATGCTGTCTAGAAAAAAAGGCATGGATAAAAGAAGTCATGGCTATTGTCTAAAAAGACAGCATTTCATCGATCATGCACTTAATCTGTGTATGCAAATGTTGTGTATCTTATGTGACATAAATAATAATTCATAATTAATCAAATATCCATATTAAGTGTATGATCAATGAAATGCTGTCGTTTGCATACACATCCTGATATTCTATCCATACTTTTTTGTCTGAAGCAAAACATATAGAAAACGGACAAAAAAGTAAAATACAGAATTACTTACAGCGCGCAACTGCGACTGAGAATATTAGATGACTCATAATATTGCATGCTACTTTATTGACATCTCTTGACTTGTAAAATCTTCAAAAAAAAAAAAATGTACTTGAGATTGGAATTTACATGTATATACTTTTTCTATAGCGGGTAAAATAGACTCGTACTCGATGAGCCGATATGAGACTCGGGGGGTCCACCCGAATAACCCGCCCCGAAGTGAACCGAAAATATTGATCCGACTCAAACCGACTCGAAAATAATAAGGAAATGTTTTTCACAAACATTAATTTATATTTTCTATTTATTTGCTAGAAAAGAAGTCGACCTTACCCGAACCGACCCAACCCGATCCCATCAGAACCGAGTCGTCTGTTGACCCGACTTACCAATTTTGTACCCGGCTGACCCCATCACAAAGTTGACCCGAACATGACCAAACTCGTACCCGAACCGTACGACCCGTTTCCCACCTTTAATTTTTTCCATGAATTTATGTGCCTCCTTATTAATTTATACACAACACGAAGAAGAGAAAACAGAAAGTTTCCACAAGTAACAAAATTAAATGAATAATATCAAAATTTTCACCCAAAAAACAATCTTCATCTTATAAATAGCCACGTATAAAGGTGATTTAGAGAAATATGATACAAACTCTCGTGTACGTGTTAATTACCGCCTAAACATTTTTACCAAAAACTAAAATAAATTAGCATACCAACTTTGAATTTTCAATTATATTGATTAGATAAAATAGAAAAAAAGGAAACAGAACTTGACATAGTAGATTTGCATTCAAGAACTACAATATTGATCTCCACATTTTATTGATGACAAGAAATAATTAAAAGAAAGAAAGAATAGGAAAATGAAGACCAACCAAAAGAAGAAAGAATTACCGTAATTCTTGAACATTTCCTGCAGATATATAGCTACTTATATTTGTTCAATGAGAATAAGAATGTGAGAACTAAAATGAGTGATGGTCGCCATCTTCAGTTTGGATATATATAAGAGGGTGGAAGTTAAAATGGAGCTATGATCTTGCTTCAAGCATGGGTTTCCTATAGTCTTATAGTTCTACTTCACTTTACAGGTCTACTACTTCTACTTGTAAGTTATGTACTCCTTTTCCATGTTGTTTAACTTCTCGATAAATTACATTGACGCTCTCTTATATGGTACCTAAGTTCAAACAAATTATCCTAAAGGCGGCTCAGCAAGTGTAATATATAGCTTCATTTTGACTTTGCCACTATTCATAAACTCTTCTAACCATATTTTTCAACATGTTTATGTTGTTGAATTTGTTTCGACGTATTTTTTTTAAGATTTCGATTTCTATAATTTTTAATTATGGATAAATAGAGATATTAATAGTCAAAATGTATATCTACAACTGTACAACTCAAAATGGAGCATCTACTTAAACATAAAGGAAGTACATGATAAAAGATAGTATATTTTGTCAAAGATGCGTATCAGAAAGTATAAGAAAAAAAATACGAAAAAAGTACTATTACGGTATACATTTTTCTAATTTTAGAGATGTGATTTAGTCGTAGATAATATAGTCCTTATAAGATAAGAATATAAAATCGCAAACAAACCAATTCTAAAAAGTGGGAGCACGTTGATTAAGCTCCCACTAGTATATTATTTTTGTTGCAAATTGGAGTATTAGATAGTAGTCCATAATCCATTGCACTTTCATAGGTGGTTGACGTGTTTTTATGTTTTTTTTTTTTGCAAAATACTCCCTCCGTAAAACCATAACATAATAACTGCAACAAATGTATATTACTTGTACAGTATAAAATATTCATTTGTTGTAGTTATTTTGTTACGGAGGAAGTATGTACTCCCTCCGTTCTCTTTTGTTCTTCCTATTTAGAATCTTGACACTATTCACAATTAAATATAATCTTCTAAATTATTTCAACATACGATAAAAAATATAGTCATGTGAGGTCTTGTTTGATTCGTCTCAATGAGTACTTTATTAATATTTAATCATTATAATTTTTACTAATACACAATGAAAGATATTTAAAGTCAAAGACGTACATTGACAAATGTAAAAGTCAAAATAAGAAGAACAAAAAGAAACCGATGGAGTATTTTTTTTATAGAGGTTACTACTTGCTCTACTAGTAAAAAATAATAATAATAGAAGTCGGCAGCTTGTTTTTAACAAAGGAAGGTGGGGGGAATTGGACCGCCATATAATCGATAGTCTCCAAGGTTTGATCGTAAAAGCTTGGATGGTAGACCCGGGTGCACAGTGATGTACGTGCACCCGGAGTTAACAATCGAATTCCGGGTTAACTGAAATGAAGTTAACTGAACTGTTTGGTTTGAACCAGAACTGAACTGGTTAACTGAATGGACACCACTACATATATATGACACATAAAACGCAAGTGATTATTTACAAATAGCAGAGAAAAGATCTTCTTCCCCCACACAAAAAGAACCCGTGAAATTTGAATGAGTAATTACCCAATTAATAAAAATAAACAGATAAACTATAATTCCTTGATTTTCGCTGTTGTTAAAATCTTGAAATATCTTCCTAAATCATTTATCTATCATTTTTGCTTCCCCATCCAAAAAAAAATTGCTCCCATTCCACGCTTTGCTCTATCTCTTCACTTTTTGAAGAAAATATTGAAGAAACCATGGATGACAGGATGAGGGGAAAAAATTAAAATTGGTAAAAAGTAAGCAAACTAATTCTGATTTTTTTTTCAATACGTATTAGTTACTATGTAAAGAAATCAGTAGAACCTCATTTTTTGTAACACTAATAATGGTTTTGTTCGAATTGAGTTTTTGTTACTAAAAAAAGACTGGTTTTTGCATAATAATTTCATAATGGGAAGGAGAAGAAGGAAAAAAAAAAGGGAGAAGAGGAGAGAGAAAGTTTGAGAGTACTTTACTATGTTTTGTGCTCTTGTTCATCTACCTTTGGTCCTTGATGGTGTGACCGTGTGAGGTGTGTACTTGCTTGAGGTTACTTTATTTACTTAAATTACAAAGTGTGAGCAATTTATTCACCTAACCAATTCGATAGTTGACCTTTTTTTTTGGTGTTGTGTGTTTGTTGAATAATGAATTCTATAGCAATGTATTTTTTTTTTTTTTTTAAAGGTAAGATGAAGGGGACTCACTTGAGGGGGGATAAGGGGAAATCCTCAAATGAGTCCCATGAGGTTTGATCCCTAGACCTCAGGGATATGAGGTGGGGAGCGATGCCACTACTCCACCACCTCAACCTCTAGCAATGTACTTAATATAAGTGATTTGATGGTATGGAGTATGGACCCAAAAAATACAATGTGTATACTATAGAGATGATAATAGTAATTAATTAGCTTTTTTTTTTTGAAATTAAAATTAATTCATTGATTTAAAGTCATACGACATCTACAATAGAAGTCAAAACTAAACAAATACATATCAAAATGAAATAAATACAATTCTAATATGGCAAAACCACGATCGTTGAGTAGATCTAACGCTTCTGAAAACCCTCGTCTTTCACATCGCTGTCTGATGCAGTCTTCTACAAGGGGGTCTATCGATCTTTTGTAGTTTTGAAGTAGAACTGGATTCAATCCAAGTGATTGTAAATGAAGTACTGACATCTGTTGCAACCCCGCACAAATTTCGATCAACAAATCAACCTTTTGAATTACACAAAAAACCAAAAACAAAGTCTCCAAACTCTCACATGGAGAGAGATAAAACCCAATATATGGGTATATATAACCCAATGTATGGGTAGAAAAACTCTCCATTAGAGAAAGACTGAAATTTATTAGAAACATTAACATAAAAAACTAATAACAAAAGGAGAAAAGGGGCTTACCACCGCCCAAAAGGGTGGCGATAGCCCGTAGGTTGAAAATTAGGGTTTGGTGAGAGAGGAGAGAGAGGCAACTTCATGAGTTAATGGCCAGGGTTAATACTCATTAAACTAATGCTTATTAGTAATTAATTAGCTAGTATGCATAAAAGATGATATTTTTGAAATGGTTACTATTGGGTTGAAAGAAAAGAGTAGTAAAAAACACAGATAAAAGAATTTTTCCGAGGAATAACACTATATCCTCAGCGAAGCTTATGACAGATTTCGACCCTAATGGAATGTGCATACTCTTAGATAAAAATAGAAACATTGAGGTATATTTTTTTTATTGTTTTAATGGAACATAAAGGCATTAAAAATCCTTGTGTAATTAAAAAAATGTTTACATAGATGTTCTTTTATAATTATTTGTTTTATACCTTCATGTTCTTATTATTTTTTTTTCTTAAGTCTTATATGCACATGTTCTTTTATAATCAGTATGATGTTCTTTATTTTATATCTTCATGTCCTTTTTATGCTTTTATTCATTGTTATGATTCTTTTTATAATTTTTTTGTTTCTCAAGTCATATATGCATATGTTCTTTTATAATCAAGATGGTGTTCTGTGTTTGATACCTTTATGTTCTTTTCATATTTATTTTTATTTTTGGGTTAGACGCAACTTGGACAAAAAGAAACGAAGCAACTTAGACAAAAAATATTCTTTTTATAATCAAATGGTGTTCTTTGTTTTATACATTTATGATATTTTCACGTTTATTTCCATTTTTGTGATTTTATATAGTTTTTTCTCTCAAGTCTTATATGTATATGTTGTTTATAATTCGTATGGTGTTCTTTGTTTGATACCTTTTTGTTGTTTTTATACTATTATTCATTTTTATGATTTTTAATAAGTTGTTGTTTCTTACACACATGTTCTTTTATAATTAGTATGATGTTCTTTTTTTATACCTTCATGTTCTTTTTATGGTTTTATTCATTTTTGATAGTTTTTTTTTATTTCTCACGAATTATATGCACGTGTTCTTTATAATCAGTATGATGTTCTTTTTTGTACACATTCATGCCTTTTTTTATGGTATTATATGCACATACTCTAAAAACCAACATCTTCTACATCACGTAAAAACAATAAGAACAATATCATCTGATCTTATATCAATTAAAACTCATAATAAAAAATGGAAACAATGGTATAAATGTGAACAATTCATCCTTTAAATAAATTATTGTGATGGAAGGATCTCACTCTAAAACAATCTTAAGGATTTGAAAAAGTAGTAGATAGCAATTATTTCAATATCTTCCATGTGTCAATTGGCAAATTACTTGGAAGATAATTTGGGAGGAAGAAATTATACCTTTTTCCTTTTTTTTAAATAATGAAAGCAAAGAAACTGGATTTGCGATTTTGCGCGAGATTTAAGGGCAGCGTTTTGTTTGTTGTTGGGGTGCGTTTCATTCCAAGACCACAAAGCTCTTGGTGGTCTCGAGTCCACATACAAAATTGCGGCTATCCAAGTCTGAAAGAGTCATAAATTTAGTGCCAAGTTTGCAGGGAAACAATTGTCAGCCGCTTTTGATAGTTGGCTACTTGGGTTATTGGAGATGATAATAATGGACTAATGGTGATCACGTGGGAAAGCAGTAGGTGACTAGGTGTTCATATGTCAACTAGGTTAATTTGCCAAGTGTTTGCTGAGGGGTGATAAAACGCTCATTGTGAGCGGTTATCACTACCCACTCACAAGGGTAAAAGGGGAAAAGGGAAAAAGGGAAAAAGGGATACACAAACAGGGGTTGAGTTAACACAAACATGGGTTTCAAACACACAAACATGGGTTGGTTTTACAATAATCTGGGTTTTAAATACACAAACATGGGTTCGTATCAATAATCAAATATACTTTTGGGGGGGGGGGAGTGGAAATTTGAATGGGACACGCAAATCAACTGCAACTTTTGCTTTTATGTCGATATCACATGCTTTATGTCGGATATCACATGTTTACTTTTTCACAAACATGAGTTGAGTTAACAAAAACATGGGTTTCAAACACATAAACAGGGGTTGGTTTAACAATAACCAGGGTTTCAAATACACAAACATGGGTTCATTTTTTTCTGACAAAGGTGTCACACCAACTTTTTTAATTAATGATTGGTTGTGAGTGGGAAGATAAACCGCTCACAATGAGCGTTTTATCACCCCTCGTGTTTGCTAGGCTGGAAAAAGGTCCCAAACACTCGGTCGAAATCTAATCCCAAAAAAGCGAGTTAGATTTAACTATATATCATCTTTTCTTAGGGGATCTAACTATATATCTAATTAAGTGGATTGGATTAGATTTTAAGGTTTGCATATTGATATTCTATTATCTTCTAAATTCTTTAGCCTTGTAGCTTAATAGAGTACCACCCTGAATTTCAGCATAAGCTGGGTGTACCCTGCAGGCTAGTAGCCTAGCAGGCAGGGGTGGTTCTTGGCCCATGCAGTATAGGCGACGGAATAGGGCCCCCAAAATAGAGGGGCCCCAAAATATATTTATATCAAATGTTTGAAAGGAAGACAAAAGTAAAGCATTTGGATCAGTGGTAAAGTGGTAAGGGATGGGAAACAAGGTCGCAGGTTCAATTCTGGGTAGGAGTAAAATTCATTTATCTTTTGTTGTTTCAACAACTTTGGGAAAGTCCCCATATGACTCATCACATTAATTACCATCCATGCATAGGTTCTTTTTGCTGCTTCATATTCCCAATTTCCCCATTAATGGCTACTCTTTTTTCCAACTCCCTCTCATTAATTTCTACTCATCCTCCCATATTTTTGTTTTTTTGCAATTTTCCAATAATATTTACTCTTTTTTCCAACTCTCTCTCCTCCCATATTGATGTACAATGTGTTGTTGGTGATTTTGCTTCTAAATGTACAAAAAGAGCAACACTTTTTAAGTAGATGTGTTTAGATTATTTTTATATGATGTAATTAGATATTATTTTCAATATTAAAGTAATTTTTTTTAATTGAGAATCTTATATCTTTTATGAACTACATATGAAGGGCCCAATTTTAAGAGAGTGTATAGGGCCCCCGTTATGTTTACCCCGCCCCTGCTAGCAGGGGTTAGTTTTCGGACTAATTATATATCCTAATAAAAAATTTTGATATTCCATGCATCTTCAAAATTATCTCCAAAATCTATTTAAATCACTAATACGGTTATACATGATAATTCAAAAAAATTGAAACATTTTTTTAGTGTTTCTTGTCAGATAAAACCACAAATAGATTTTTTTTGTAGGAAAAAGACTTAATTTAAAAAATATGGAGAGAAATACCAAATATGATACTTCAGTTGGCAACTTAGCACCACTTGAAGAATTTCCGCAAAGAAGTCAGCATTTCGGTGGCAATTGTTGTTTTATTGGTTGTACCTTGGTTGAGTCTCGTTTTTCAAGCTTAGAGCTTCAACCAATTGCTTCAACAGTGAGAAATTGCTTCAATGGTCAAGGAGAGGAATTAAAGAAAAATTGGATTTTACATTTAATATCGGGGGGGAGGGAGTTGTGTAGAAAACAACAAACAGAGTGAGAAATTTGATGGAAAGGCAAGGTCAACACCGTAACGTTGACCTCCTTGTAGGAAATTCTCGAGATTGTCTTAAGTTGGCAAGTGAAGTATTATATTTGTTCTTTCCCTCCAAAAAAAAATTATTAGGTCTTTTCGCACAAAAAACCTATTTTATTTGGTCTTATTTGAAAGAAAATCCTCTTTTTTTAATATATTTTTCACATATATTTTGCTCATTTAAAAATAATATGAGAAGGAGCACCTAGTTTTATTAAGAACGAGAAGGAACACCTAGCTTTATCACATATATTTTGCTCAAATGAGGTAGTATGTTATTATTTGCGATGCTTGAGAAGTCAAAACAACCCGCCATTTTCGACCTTCTTCAAGTTTCTCTCTCCTCACTCTTTTTCTGTGAATACTTCCCTAGAAATAGTTTTATACTCTGTCACGCCCCTTCACGTAAAAGCCCTATGGGCTTGAAATGTGGATGCAGCACAAGCCTCCCTCATACCTGGCGCTAGATATTCCACTTAGAAAGGAGGGGTCGATGAGATTTGAACACGTGACCTTTGTGTCACGATGGCTCTAGTACCATGTCAAATGACCAACTCAACTAAAATCTTAAGTTGATGATTGAGTCCCCATAAATAGTTTTATACTCTATCAGCTATAAACTCCTGCAATTCATCCAAATTCAACTTGGAAGATTGTTACTTTAATTTCTTGATTTCTCCTTTTACATGCGATTAATTTAGTTTTTTTACTTTACTTTTTGTAATATGTTAAATTTGAAATTGATTGGACTTGAGAAATTCACATAATTAATTTTGAATTTTGGTAGGTGTGGGTCAGTTGGTGGTAAAGGGTGGGGGTTGACGGGTTGGGGGATTGTTCGGGTGGGGTGAGGTGTGTGGTTTTAGTATTGAAAATAATAAAGAATATGGGGAAAATGATATAACATTCTTGAAAAAGAATAAAGAAATAGGGGATAATAATACAAAATTGTTGAAAAATGACATAAAAGTGAGTAATAATGATATCATTATTTCTCCTATAAATTAGTTTGTGTAATAATGATAAGATATATAAAGTGTTGAAAAATGTTAATCAATAAGAAAAATGATACAAGTTTGCTGAAAAAATGACATAAAAGTGAGTAATAATGATATCATTTTTCTTATAAAAGATATAAGTTTGTGTAATAATGTAAGGTATATAAAGAGTTGAAAATAGAAAATGAAATAAGGGAAATGATTCAAGTTTGCTGAAAATTGACACAAAATTGAGGATAATGATATAATTTCTCTTATAAATGAAATCAGTTTGTGTAATATTGAAAAGGTATATAAAGAGTTGAAAATAATAATGAAATAAGAAAAATGATACAAGTTTGCTGGAAAAATGACATAGAAGTCAATAATAATGTATGATACAAAATATATCATTAATGACATGAAAGAGTAGTACTAATGAAATGAAACGGATTTCAAAATGACATAAACATAGCTCTGAAATGATAAGAAGTACACCAATAATGACATGAAACAGTTATATTTGTTTTCTTACAAGTGGGATGTTACACAATAAGTTATGGTGTAACATGTTACTCCCTCCGTCCCTAAATAGAGTTCCCATTTATTTTGGGCACAAGTTTTAAGGAGAAATCATAAGTGGAACCTTAGTTGTATTAATTGATAATTAGAAATGGAAGTTAGTACCCTATTCATGAATTGTTTATTGAGGAGAGAGAATGTGGGGAAGTGGATAATAGAATTAAAGTGAAAGCTAAATAATATTTCAATTGGTAGACTCATACCAAATAAGGAAATGGAAAATCTATTTGGGACAGACATAGATGGAAAAATAATAATTCTATTTAGGGACGGAGGGAATACACAATAAGTTATGGTGTAACATGCTACACCACTCACTCTTACTATATAGATTTACTATATATCGTTGTGTATCATGCAAATGCTACAATTAAAGTTATTTTATGCTTATTTGCTCAAATATGTGATAATTACAAACTAACAAAAGATTAACATTATTTTAAGAGCTAATCTTGCGTGGAGTTGGTCCATGCTAATATTAATATGGACCAAACCCATGTGATATAGTGACCCTATTTTTTCATATAATTATTTTTTACAATCTAAAGTTAACTAATCTACTAGTATTTAACATATTGACAATTTTTTTTCATATAGTCACCCTTTCCTACAATATTTATTATAATGAAAGTTACACCTTATAACATAGCAACTATTACAATCTATATCTACTCCTCTTTTATATCTAATGTTTTTTTAACATACTGATCTTTTTTTCCGTAAATTTCATGTACTAGTATTAGGTTCACACTAAATTTAGTGTAGTCTAGGACTCTAGGTCAATATAAACTTTTTTTTACTTATTCTAAAAGAGATGGACCAAAACCACAGATGTAGCACTTTCCACTACACAGGCCTTGAAGAGATATATGGACTGTGGGTTTGTTCACGAGCGAATATGATCCGCTAGCTAATTGGACCGCGGAAGTTGCATTGCCCAACCACTAGGATTCGATACGAAGCTCACAAATATCGAGAAAAATTGACATGAGTCCCACAAAATAAAAACAGAAGGAAACAACTCCATATCCTCAAATACTCCTTATTTAATGGATGAACATGAACTTCTTGGACCAATATAGTTTTCCGCGCCCTTTCAGAGCAACTATGGAAGTCTATTCACAATGAGGAAACTTCTAAAGTCTAATAAAAAGTTAAATTTCTCTGTTGGGGGGACAACCCATTGATAAGGAGTATTTTGGAGTTGGGACAACCCGTCCCGAGCAACTACAGAATAAAGAAATGAAAACTATATTTGAGACAACCATAAATAATAAAAAAAAGAAAAATCTATTGAGGGATAGAGGGAGTAGTATTTAGTCTAGTATAAAGAATTGCATTTTACACGTTTAAAATTATAGGATGAATTTAGGGCTATATTAGAATTTAGAAGTGGCCATTTACTTTGTTTTTCTTCCTACTTCTAAGAGGCTTATCTGCTAAGTAATATTGAGTTGAAGGTTTACTTGCGAAAGGTTCATAGTCATTAGAGTACTTCTTAGTTCGTACCATATAAAAAAATATAATATTTAAAGAGGCTTTTCTCAAGAGTCTTCGCAATGCCACCTAGAATTATTGTCATAATATATTTTTTCATATTAGAATTTCATAATCATAATATATTAATAATTAATGATTTGATAAATAAAAAATAGAATTTGGTTCTTACTAAACAATAAGAGATTCGGCATGAAATAGTTCATGCAAGACCTATTGTCATATATTCGTCTTCTAGACACTTAGGAATGTTATGTCGCAATTTATATACAATACTAGGTTTGAAGCCCGGTTGTTGTTTATTTTATTTTATTGCAATTTTTTTTGTTAAAATTATTGTTGATTTTGTGGTGTTGTAAAATGAGATTTTTCAATATCACTGTATTTACATACTTCCTCCATTCTTTTTCTATTACAACAATTACCACTTTAGGTAGTTTCATCTTTTGGAACCATTCCAGTTTTTAAGAAACTACAGTTGACAATATTACCTTTACTTTATGTTAATAAAACCATCATTAATTACCCGAATTGCCTTATAAAGTTGTGTTTACTTTAATAAGGATTTATTTGTCCCCTACTCTAGTTAACTAAAGAGGTACCTCTATGCTAAACTACCCATTTTTTATATCCTTTAAAATTATGTCCAAACCAATTGTTGAAGTAGAAAAAAACGGAGAAAGTATTTGTCATTATACTGTAATTTCTAGATTTGTTATTGTGATATATAAATTTTATAATTTTTAATATTCAATTGGATATTGTAGCTAAGTCTATTATTAAATGGTATCCCAATAACAAGTATGACTAACAATAGCTAATACAGTTTTAACATGAATAATACCCGAATGATACTTTAAAAAAGTCGAGGGTAATAATTTAATTGATGCAGGACATAAAGAATAATTTCTTAAAAATTGATCAGAATGACATGGCATGCTAAGGTAAAGCTCTTTATAATATTCTAAGATGTTTTATTTAAATCAAACTCTAATTTTTACATAATCCAAAACTCTAATATGTAACTTTATCGCTATAGATTTTAGTTAATAAATTTTATTGCAATACTATATTGTTTTAGTTTAGTTGAGTAAAGTTGAGGTTTTGAAAGATAATATGTTTAATCCTGTAAATTGGACCTATAATCAAATGTTATAATCACATATAATACACTATAATTAATACTTATAGCCATTATTATATTTATCTAAAAAAAGACTAAATAATGTCCTACAATGCATCTAATTTAATATATTTTCATGAGTTGTAAAACTATATTGTAAATAGATCATATTTTGAAGCATATTTCAAGCACTCTCCAATGGTAAAAAAATTATAATGTTTTGAATTAGGTAGCAAAAGTTAAATTCAATTTACATAATATAATAATTTAGGTTGTTTATTCAAAACGCAACTCTAATTTCCCCCTATCCAAAACTCTTGTATGTATTTAAATATATGTAGAATTCTATTCTTTTCAAATATTTAAAATAAAAACTAATGACATGGCAATCTTAAGTGGTGCTCTCTATTTCATAAATTGTAGAACTTTATTGTAAATGGATCTTATTTCAAAGCATATTTCGAGCACTATCTAATGATACAAAAATTATAATATTTTGAATTAGGTAGCAAAAGTTATACACAATTTACATAATATAATAATTTAGGTTGTTCATTCAAAACGAAACTCTAATTTCTGCTTATCCAAGACTCCTTGTATGTATTTAAATCTATGTAGAACTCTATTTTTAGAAGAAAAAAATTGATGACATGGCATTCCTGCATGGCGCTCTATATTTCATAAGTTGTACAACTATATTATAAATGGATCTTATTTCGAAGCATATTTCGAGCACTCTCCAATGGTACAAAAATTATAATATTCTGAATTACGTAGTAAAACTTATACACAATTTTCATGATATAATAATTTAGGTTGTTGATTCAAATCCAAACTCTAATTTTCGCTTATCCAAATCTCCTTATATGTATTTAAATCATCTAGAACTCTATTTTTGTAAAAAATAGAAATATAAATTGATGACGTGACAATCCTACGTGGCACGCTCTATGAGCTCGAAACCTTGAGGAGCTCCCTATGCTCCCGAAAATTTCCTCCTTTATATATATGTATTGATTATAATTTTAATCAATAATGATAGATAACTATAGAGATTCGATAATAATAGACTTTGAGTTTTAGTAGCTAGTAATCACTAGTAGAATAATTGCTTATTGCTGCGGTCATTAAGTGGCCTATTGCGGCGGTTTTGGCCGCGCAACAATTAAGGGCGCAACAATAGGTAATTTACCTATTGCTACGGTTACTACACAAAACCGCAACATGTATTTTTTTTAATAAAAAAATGCAACCTATTGCTGCGGTTTTGGGTAGGAACCGCAGCAATACGTGACTCTATTGCTGTGATTTCTACCCAAAACCGCAGCAATAAGTACAACCAGGTAAAAAAAAATACCAATTTGCCATCAGATAAAAATATATAAAGAAAATAAGACACTACATCATATTAATTCTTTAGATGTACTTATACCAAAAAAATCCAACAGAAATATAGATACAAAAGAAAAATATAAAAAACTAAAAATTAGAAACCCTAACATCATATTAACTCTAAAAATATAAAATTGAAGAAAATCGAAAACAAAATACATCAACAGCCGACAATAGTAAGAAAATTAGAAAATCATAAATCTTGATCGAACGACAATAGTAAGAACGGATCTAAAGGAAAAAAACTAAGAACCGCCGAAGGCAGATGAGTGAGAGGAAACGCAGATCTAAAGCCGAAGAACCGTCGTACGAGGCTTCGCCTTTGTCTGGTTCTTGTGGTCGAAGGACAAACAACGTTGAGTCAGCGACAATTAATGACGGGCCGTGAGAGAGGTGCGAACGACGTTGGTGGAGACGAATGACGACGACGAACGACGTTGGTGGAGATGTGCGAACGACTTGGTGCGGACGAACGACGATGGCGAATGACTCGGGACGAACGAAGTTTATTGGTGGTTTGGGTAGAGGGAAAGTTTGTGGGTTACTGATTTACAGCATAGTAGGAAGGGCGGTGGAGGATATTAGTTGCGAAGAAGATGAGAGATGATAAGGTTTGAAGAAGATGATGACAATGTGTGAAGGAGAAGATGAAGCTGAGATGAATAGGCGTGAGGTATTGAAAGTGAGAGGAGAGAGGGACACTTATCAGCTTTAATTCAAAACGGCGCCTAGAGTTATATACTAAGAGTGAAAGAGTGAGTCAACCCTAGCAGCTCTAATACTTATCAATGACCTATTGCTGCGGTTTGTTCTAAAAACCGCAGCAATAGATTAATAAAAAACAATATATAATATATTGTTGCGGTTTTTGGTTTGTTCTAAAAACCGCAGCAATAGATTAATAAAAAAACAATATATAATATATTGCTGCGGTTTTTTGCAAAAACCGCAGCAATATGTTATTTTGAACATTTTTTTTATCAGGCGGTATATTGCCGCGTATAGCTAAAACCGCAGCAATACCACCGTAGCAATAATCAATTATTGATCTACTAGTGAATGTTAATAACAACGATTAGTATCAAAGTTATTATTATTTTTTTTAAATAAAATAAACACAAATTCTTGTGTGTAACAACCCACAAACCACCTGCCAAAGAATGGACTATGCGAAATTAAATGAAATGGTACTTCGTCAAACCTTCCACGCGCAGCAGATTCAATAGCAATTGCAGCTACTTCTATCTTCCTTATTTGATTTAGCTGGGGGTTGCACCTATTTAGTAAGCAAGGATCAGAACGGGCGAATCCCAGGTCGATAATCTGATCTATTATTTCCCTAAAATGGGCAGGGGACCTTCTTTTGCAATAATCGCTTATTTCACGACCGGATTAACCGCATTTTATATGTTATTCGATAAAAGCCCTGTTCTTTGGAAGATCTACCTCGTGTATGGTACTACGCTTCTTTGTAAAAAAACTCAAATGACATGAAATAAATGAAAAAATGACATGATATTCATGTTACTATTTGTATAGTCCATATTATTCTTGTTAAAGTATATGCCATCATGCATGTTATACAATAAGTTATGGTGTAATATGTTACACCCAAGACGCACTCTTGAAAAAAATAAGATGGTATATATATATATATATATATATATATATATATATATATATATATATATATATATATGTGGTAATACTAACAATGAATTCTATCAAAGATTTAACAAGAAACTAGTTTTTAGGCCCGAGCTATTCCTAGGGTAATTATAATTTTCATTTATTAATATTTTACTTTAAAATTATAACACCAAACATTAATTGGTTTAGTGGTTAGGACTTTAGTATATAAGTTTGAAGTCACGGGGTCAAATCTTATAGCATGAATTTTCTAATTTTTTTTTATTATATGTTGAGTACATGAAACACGTGGCACATTTCCTTGTTTAGGAACGCCTTTTAATATATTAGTATAAATGTTATCAATGTTTTTATCATGCATCCATTTTTTATAATCCATGATATGCAAGATAAGCCTGTTTGGCAAAAAAATTGACCCAATCCTAGGTAAATAAAGGGCTTTGACATTATCATTAGGTTGAAATAAATTTTTAGCCTAAATTAAGCTTAGGCCCCATAAAATCCTGATTAACTATTCCGCCCCAATTTTATTCGTCTTGGGCCCAAAAAAACTGGGACACCTGGCCCAAAATAGGCCACCTTTTTTTATGACTACTCGAGCTAACTCGTGTCACCTCTAAATATTGTGAAGCTTATTATTTCTCCTCTTTCTTATCACAACTAACAAAATGTCATTAAGAACTTGTCTTCATCCTTAGTATTAATACCATAACTATGTCATTATTATACTAATTGAGGTTTTATCCACACTTTACCCAATTAGAACTAGTTTTTAGGTCCGGGCTACACCTCGGATAATTATATCTTTTATTTATTAATATTTTACTTTGAAATAATAACATCAAGTATCACTTGGTTTAGTGGTTAAGACATTAGTATATATACTTGTGATCTCGGGATCGAATCTTACATAATGTATTTTCTATTTTTTTAAGTGTATGTGGATTACATGTAAAAAGTCAAGATCGTTAAGCTTTTAATATATTAGTATGTTTGTCGAGTAAAGAACTATAACCATGTTTGTCGAGTCTATCTGTAAGTAAAAATATAGGCATGTAAAATCATGTTTTATTCATTTCAATGTAAGAGAGCATTGCATTCGACTAGTATTCTTAAGTGTAGGTGGCCCAACATTGTTTTGAAAATTCTTTCACAAAATAAGTCCAGGATAATCTTCGATCATTGATTTTCCGTGGTCAATGACATTAAACACGTGCTTGTCTTCTCAATAGCCATAGATAGATACTCTTTTAATTTCCTGTTAAAAAGTACTGCCTAATGTCATTTAACTTAATTAGATCTCAAAATCTTAGATAGAATTTCACTAACTAGTTACTACCTTTTTTATGTACATCATCTTCCCCCAACTATCACTTATATATATGAATCAATCTCTAGTCCATCTGAACTTATTAGCCTTAAAATTAACTTATTCAAACTTATAATAGGCCATAAACTCAACTTAGCATGATAGTAGTAGTAAATTGTGTTCCTAATATGTAGCAAGGCCGTCTTTGAAAGTGTGCAAAGAGACCTAGAACACAGGGCTCTCATTAAAAAAGATGTCAAATTCTGAAATCTATTGTTTGTTTCAGTAACTTTCTCATTGTACTCATGCATTAGGTACTTCTTTTAGTAAATAACTAGTATTTTGGCCCAGCGATACCCCGGCTCAGTTAAAATTATCAAATATATTATTATTGACAAATCTCATACTTGATTTTATTAGTTTTTCTTAATATCCTGTCTGTGCAAAATTGAAAAATGGACGTTATGACATAATATATTGTTTTTAAAAAAACTTCAAAGGAATTGGAGATAAAAATAACAATTTAAGTGGAATTAGAGTAGGAGATTGTTAATTTGTTATTACTTAGGCTCTGTTATTTTGGACTGAACTGAATTTGTCTTAACTAAAATGAACTGAAATAAATGAAAAATGTGAGAGAAAACTAACTAAACTGAACTGAAATAAATGAAAATTGTGAGAGGAAACTAACTGAACTGAATTGAATTGAATTGAATTGAACTGAATTAAATTTATATTAATTCAGTCCAAAAGAACAAAGCCTTAGAAAAGTGTTAGAGATCAAAAGGCTTATTTATGTCTTTATAATTATATTTATAAGACTTTATTATGTTTTACTTTGAAACATTAAGCATTGAAATTATAGCGGAATAGTGGTTAAGCTCTCACATTTTATTTCAAAGGTCATGTGTTCGAATCCTAGTAACTACATGTTGTTAATATTTTTAAATGAGATTATAAATATGTGTATTAGAAGCTTGAGCAGAGTGCCACGTGACACCGTTCCTTTGATAGGAACGCCTTTTAATATATTTGTATAGATTGTACTATATGACAATTTTATAGATAATAATATTTACAATTTAATTATACATAATTATGTTAATTTTAGACACTTATGTCAATAATTAACACATATAAAAAGAGCTTGAGTGGACCGGATTCACAATAATTTATTATGCACTAAAAACCATACGTATACTCATTTTTCATTTGATATAGTGAGATTGCGTTTAATAAAGTCAATTTTTATATGATATAATCACCTTTTATATAGCCAGTTTGTGTATGATATAATCAACTTTCTAATATAATTAGTTTTCTTATGATATTGTCGGATTTTTTTTCTTCTAATGTAGTCAGTTTTTGTGTGATAAAGTCAGTTTAGAATTTTAGATACACAATAAACTATTGTGGATCCGATCTACCCACAACGTTTTGCAGCATATGGTCTCAACCTAATTAAGACGACCCTAATAAGTATCCCTTGTCCCTTATTATTAGTAGGGGTGTAAACGAGACGAGACAACTTGCGAGCTACTCAAGATCGACTCGGTCAAAGCTCGACTAAAGTGAGTTCGACTCGAGAGGTTGGCGAGTCGAGTTGAGCAACTTGATACTCAACTTGAAAACTCGTGAGAAGCACGAATACCCAATTATCAATAGATAAAATACCTAAATGCAATATTTTTCCACCTTAGGATTGCTTTTAACACGAGACACCTGCAAACAACTCGAAATCTACTCAATCAAAATTCGACTGAAGTGAGCTTAACTCAAAATACTAAAAGTTCGAAAGTAAGTTTCTTTCAAACTCGACTTGCATCATTTACATTCCTAATTATTATCCCTAACATCTAATCACCAACCATTTAATACATCCACCACAGAGGCACAGATCAAATCATCTCCCAACACAAGATAAGGTCCACCTCAAACTAGACCCCACACCACACCACATCTTTATTCTCTTGACTTCTCAACCTCCTCCTTTAAACACTCCTCAATAATCATATCAAAACGCGTACACCCCACTCTCCTTTACCTCTCGCGTATTCCCTTCTTCCACTCCACGTTTCCTTCCAGATAAAATCAACCCCCAAATACCAAAAAAAAAAAACAAAACTCAATTACTTCCTCCGTTCTAAAATAAATGAAACACTTACTATTTTAGGCCTTTCAAAATAAGTGAAATGTTACCTTATTTGGTATTCACTTCTCTCTATCTCTCTCCTCATTACACGCCCCCTTTTTTTTCTCTCTATCTCTCTCCTATTCTAAATTCCCGTGCCAAGGCCCTACGTTTCATTTAAAACAGAACGGAGGAAGTATATATTTTCAACTCACCTTTTTCCCTTTTTGCCCCCACCACCTCCTTTCTTCTTCCTCCTTCATCCATCATCTTCGTCAGATAAGCTTCCCCCTTCAATTTCCAACTTTCTCTCTCCTCTTTTTTTCCCCCAAATTTCCTCCATTATCCACTCCCCTCGAATTTCGCAACTCAATATAGGGTTTCATCTAATTAATCCTAATACAGAATTATGATGAGATCGCAAGATCATCAACATAATCAACAACAACAACAATCTAGGGTTTTATACGAATTATCTTCATTAGTACTCAACATCATGCGATGTCCTCCTTCACCATCGTCGATCAATTTCTCCGATTACTTTCCGCCGTTAAATTCGCCGTCATCGTCGTCTTCTTCCGCCGTTAGGGTTCCGTCGCAAATAACGGCGGCGGGATTTGCGTCGTTGATGTTAGGGATTTCGTTAGCGTTGATGCTTTGTGGATCGGTGACTTTTTTCATAGGGTTCATGTTGTTACCTTGGGTTATTGGGCTTGTTATGGTGTTCTACTTTGTGGGCCTTGTTACTAGTCTTTCTGTTTTGGGCCGGACTTTTCTCTGTTACGCTACTTCTTTTTCGCCTTCTTCTTCTCCATCTTCTCCCACCAAGGATTTTCCAGGTTTGTTTTTCTCTTTATTATGTTTATTAATATTAATAATATTTCCTTTTATTGGCTGTTGTTGATTATATATATTATGGGTTTTTTTTTGGGGGGGTTGGAAAGGTTAGATTTTGATTGCATAATTAAATTCTGATGATTCAGTTGTCATTTTTATCTTAAAATGAGTTTAATTAGCATTTGTTGATGAGTATTTGGCCTTTTGTTATTGTACAAATTTTAGGTTTTGATTGCAATGATTACTAAATATTAGTTGTGATGTTAAATTATCATGATTTAGTTGTGATTTTATCTTAAATGAGTTTAATTAGCATTTGTTGATGAGTATTTAGACTTGTTTGTTATTGTATAAATTTTAGGTTTTGTGATTGAAATAAGATGATTTGAGCGAGGGAGAAAGCAAGTAAGAAGGGATTTTTGTGTGGTTTTTGGGCTGATCCGTCGTTTCGTATCCGGCGGTGTCGGTTTGTATGTTGGTTGTGGAGTATTCGAGAGATGGGTTGGAGTTAAGAATGGTTAAGTTGAATTTGTTTGAATTTCTTGTTTATGTGTGTACGCATTTTGTTAATTTTGATGTGGATGTGGATGTGGATGTGGATGTGGATGTGGATGTGAATGCCTGAATGGTAGTCCTTCGGATGATGAAGGATGAGGTAAATGTGGGTTATTGCTTGTATTGGTGAAATAAAGCAATTTGACTTTGTATAAAGATGATTTGTGTTTATGATGAGTGTATTTTATTTTGATACATCATGGGTATTTAATTTTTCTTATTGTGTTAACCCAATAAAGAATAATTTGGACTCGTCTATAATCAACAGAATGACAAAAAAGAAGTCTTTTTTGGTGGTGTAAGACATGTAGTTGCTTGTTGGCTGTTGGCAATTTTTTTGACTTGGAAGCTGTGACAACAGACAAGAGTGTAGATTTGGACAAAATAAATTTTTCTTTGATTCGCTTATTTAATCTGAAAGTCTTGTCCTGTTCCCAGTAATTGTAAATTAAACAATTATGATTAGTTTACCTTTTTTAATGACAAGGTCTTTTACTGTGAACCTTTTTGGCTCGGATGCCTGAAGGCTGAAGCCTTGCTGTGTTATCGAGATGTCTTTACTTTGATTTTGGAGGTCTCGTTACCGAGGACATAGAGAATGCTTCAAGAGCCATTATTAGATGTTGAGAATATAAGTGACCGTGGTTTTTGGGTGAAGGGGTTCAAATATCTTAAATGTTTCTTTGAGGGTAATTATACTTCTATTCAGGATAGTTGCATTCTCAAGCAAACATGATTTTGTTTGTGTTCAAAATGTTATTTATTGCTGTATAATACCATATGTGCCCTCTTAATGCTGGTTACACTTTCCATCAGACAATACAGACATCTGTTTTTGTTTTCTGTTGGTGGTGAATGGGCTCATCTAGCATTTGTACTAGTGTTTTTGCTTACAATAAGCTACAAGCTTTGGAGTTGATGAAGTCTTAAAGCGTACTTTTGGTTAATTAATACTATGTCACTATTTGTCATGTTCTAATAGCTTGCTTCCTTTCATTGATCTCCTAAAAGCTGTTAGTAGCTCACGCATTCTCACAAGTCCATACACTGGATGATTAATGGAAATTTGTTAGGTTCTCTGGAGACGTAGGAACATTATGTCCACCCTTGGTGCCAAGTATGCAACTAAGATGCCTCTCCCCCTTCCTTTTCTGAGAGAGAGAGAGAGAGAAAGTTGGTGAGAATGAAGACATGGTTCTTTTCATAATCTCTTCATAAGCTTAGAGAATAACAAGTTTTCAAATATATCATACTTTCTGTCTAGGTATGTGAGCATCATGCTAAGTTAGTTAGGGAATGAGATCTGATCATTTCAGATTAAATCCTTTCTGGTTGATGGTTCCTTGGGTGACAGATTAAGAAAAACTCATCATCATGCATATGAATTTGCTAGATCTTGCTAAAATGTGTCATTTTGTTTTAGTTTTTTTAAGTAAACTTGGGATATATGATTTCTTCATTTAAGGGTCATATTAGCAAGCTGTTACTTCACCTTTATGTGATGCACATGAATTCTAAATCAAGCGAGTAATCCTCAGAATAATGTGCAATTTTTTGAAGCTTTCCCTAGTTGATTTTTCAAATAAAGTAGTCAATTCGTTTGCTGGTTTTGAATGATTTTACTGATTGAGTTTTATTTGCTCGACATCAAAACATAATGATGGGAGATTAACATGTGTCCCCCCTGTAATCTGTATTATATGCAGCATGGAAGTTCTTGTAAAGATGGTTAGTTTTAACAGAGGCGCTATCGCAACAGCGGAGACGGGCATTCGCGACCCTCGGGCTGCTCCTCTTTTGATGTCGAGGAAATTGCTGTGGGCCCGAAAGTATTGGAATTTGGATCTGTGGAAGTGCCGGTGATCGGTTTTATGATTGTTACTAAAACTTGTGGATATGGCTTCTTCATTGAATAGGGAGACAATTTTCTTTTTTTAGGTTGAGAGTTGCCTACTACAGTGGATATTATACTAATGTCAAGAACATAGATGGTTCTTTTGTGTTGAAACTGTTAATTTTCCATATCATAACCATGTTGCTCTATATGATGATCCCAGATATGTAAAATTAAAGCCGTAGGGGGCATTACGATTGTATTTGGCTTCTTGTTTCAATATACCAAGATTATTGAGAAAAAAGAAAAGGTCAGGGGAAGAACATGTTTCCAGAATATAGGAAATCTTTTGTTATTTCACAAATGAGCATTCTGATGTACAGTTTCTGTGTCTTGGTTCATTGTTATGTTGATTGTGTAGTGGTTGGAGTTGATCAATATTGCTCGGCTTGAGAGCGATCCGAGTTTGGGCTGCTACTTTCTGGCCTGGTCTGATGTATGGGGCTGAATGGGCCTTTTTGCCGAGGCATGGCCTTTATTAGCTATTGAGCTCTAGTTATACACTCAAGATGGATGTTCTTTGGCAAACTGCGATGGGTTCACCGGTTCAGGCCTGTGCAGTTTGATTGGTTCCTGTTGGATTAGTGTTGTTAATGAACAAGATGAATTATCAGAGGCTTAATTTGGAGTGGCTATTTGCTGAGCATTTGTTGGTGAACAAGTGAAGCTGTTTAGATTTATAGAACTGATCTGGTTTGAAAGAGATTATACTCATTTCGACCAGAAAAATTGTCATTCCAAAATCTGAAGATTAATGATGACATACACGTGATCTAATGTAGTACTTTTGTGTTAATTTTATCAGTTCAGCTATCGGGACAATAGTTCTTTTGTTTTTTAATTAGATAAAAGTGTGATTGTAATTTTTTGAGAGAGAAGTATTTCACTTATTCCCCTTTCGAGGGGTGAACCTAAATTATCTGAAGAAAGAACATTAAGGAGCATAGAACCAGGCCTAAGATAGTGAAGGTACTATGTGTAATACAGTGGTAGTAAAATGACTACAAGATGCAATCCAGTTTACTTCCCGATCCATTGAAACATAGTAGAATGCATAAACTTCATATTTATATGGTAAATTGTACTTAACCAGTATATTGCACACACACACACACATAAAATTGGCAAACTTACATTTTAACAACAATTCAAGTATGAACACCAAAAAATGTCAAATTTTCTGACAGAAAAGTAGGATGATCATGTAAGCTTATTTATTTAGCCAGAGTATATGTGAACACCAATAGCAATAAGGAAGATAGTAATGAGACCAAAGTAGATTATGGCATGAACCAATATAGAAACACCGCTCGTCTGCATGTTGGCAAACTCCACTACTCTTCCCCGCCCCGGAATCTGGCACAGCAACCCTGGCGACAACAGAATGAACAGCACGAGCGCGATCACGACCGGACCCCAGTCTGCCATTGTTTCTCTTTCTCTTCTGCTCTTTCCTGCTCTAACAAGGAAGGTGCGTTGTAGGAAGTTGAACTTGTTACGTAGAAATGTTCTTATATTAGGCTATTAGCAGTTGGTGTTATAACTTGTTTGGCATTCTTAGCATATGTGGTGGCAAAGAAAAGAATGTATTTTAATATTAAAGGAAGTTATTAAGGAATATTATACAAATGAAAGATGTTGTTTTAGTCATCAAGGCTCTAGTAGATTCCAATCGATTACTGCAACGTGGCAACTTTTTATTGGAATACTGGTCTTCCTGTCTATGTGCCGGGCTACTAATAGAGACAGAACAGAGAGTATTGTGAACTTTTGTTTTTCTTTCTTACAGTGAGTCATGACTCGGCTAAACTTGTACATCATTGTAAGGAAATGTTATACAACACTTTAGTGTGAGGTCTCGCCTGCTTAATTGATAATATAATATTATTATGGATAATTTTATCATTCTATATACAGTATATATTTTTAGGGCCCCATGGTAAGTCAGTAAGATGAAGGGCCCTGTCAGATCGAAATTTCTCGTAGGTTAATCCGGTCTGGGTTTGCGGGCACACACTTTGAGAGTGGGGGATGGTAAGGGAAAACTCTCTCCCAAAATGCCCCTAGTGGGGATCGAACCCCCAACATTAAGGTTGGAAGGTTCTTTCCTTACACTAAGCCAAGCTTAGCTTGGTATCTTATCTTTCTATATATATTATCGTTAACTTTAATTGTGCTCTTCAGTATTCTCATACTTCTACATGCTAACTGTAATCTTATTAATATATTAATAATTTTATTGTTAAGCCCATATATACATTACCATTAACCCTCATAGATAAGGATAGGAGTTAGGAGTGGATAGTGGATAGAAGTGGCTGCTGGGGTCGGGGTTCGATTCTTATCCAAGATATCTTGGGGTGTTTTGCTAGCATCTTATGCACGCTTAACTCAAGTGTGTTGGTGTTTCTCTTAGTGCGCTGTAGGGGGTTAGCGGGACTTAATCTCCTAATCAAAAAAAAAAAAAAAAAAAAAAAATTAACCCTCATAGATGTTAACTCAGCAATCGGCAATGTACCATCAACTAGTTAGTGGTATGTCACGTCATAGGTAGAAATTTGTGCATATAGAAACATTTTAATAATTCGTTGCAAATTAATTCAATTTGTCATCTTCTTTAAATATGGTACTTGGTTCATCATCATAGTAATTCAACTATAATGTGTATATAATGGTCATATCATGTCATATTATTAATCACAAATCAAAAGAGAATGATTATGACAACAATTGAAAGAGAAAAATGGGTTGTGTTTTTTCTTTTTCTTCATTATATTCTCATGTTTTGTAAATATTATACTGTACGCCTTAGCTTAAGGAATGTTAAGTTGAGATCTTTTCCATTAAATTGATGATTACAATTCAGTTAAGATAAATTTTTAAACTTGTAACCTTAATTATTAAGGTAGTTGCAACTTGAAGTATAAAAAAACCAAACTTGAAAAGATCAATTATGCAGCATGATCTTATATAATTCCTTAAAGTGTCAAAAACAACAACATTACCTTAATATTTATGCTTAAAAATTATTAATTACATAATAGAACGTGTTAACGTCCAATTAAAGGGCAAGAACAACTTAAAACTTCTTTTAAGTAAAGGGTACAATATAAAATTTTGAAAAAGATGAGGATAATAGGCATACTAAATAAATGAATAATTTACAGGACAAGATGTACAAAATAATATATTACTAATACTTGTTTCGAAGTGATCATATAACCATTATACAAAAACGGATATAATGAATTGGACCATTTTACAGTTCTCTTAATATACTAGTAGAGATATTTAATTATTGAAGCTTCTAATCAAAATTCAAAATTTTATAGAAACTAGCTGAACTAAAGGTTTCAATTAATAATTTTATTGCTAATGGATGATTTTTTATTCCCTTTTTCTTCCTATCATGATGATAGCTCAAATTAGGGTGTAGTATCCAATTCCTCAGGTTATGTTGATCGCATTTGCTAGATATGGAGTATTATTCATTACACAAGTCAAATCTAGCTTGAGTACTAGTTCTAGCCATTTATACCATTGGATTTATGGAGTTTGATCTAAGTGAAAGCCAACTAAAAGTAAATACTTTTTGTTGAGATAATGGCCAATTGGCCAGATCATGACGTACAACTTTGTTTCTATGCAATCAATTGAGATGAGTAGAGAAAATTAGAATGTTTCTAGATGTAGGTCTCGTGAGTAGGAATGAGAAAAAAAGATTTAGGAAGTGAGGGATAGATGTGGACAATATTAGATAGTGGTAATGGTACTACTCCCTCTGTTTTTTTTATTTGCTACATTTGTTGCCTTGGGAATGAAGCCACTACTTTGACCGATTATTTTGATTATTTTATAAGTAAAAATATAGTCATGTGTGATCTTGTTAGATTTGTCTCGACGTGTAGATTCATAAAATCAAATTTTTATAATTTTTACTTAAGCAAAATATGAGATATTAAGAGTTAAATAATGCTTTGAAAACCGTGCACAACAAATGTAGCAAATAAAAAAAAAACAGAGGTAGTAGTAAACAATTTGACATGATAGTTCTTTATGAAATTTAATTAAATAACAATGTCTATAGTAAAGTTGTTCTAACATTAAATAATATATTTTTTTGCCATTAAATGTAAGATGAATTTCCATATGTTATTATTTCGTTCAATAGTGAATACCATATTTTGATAATGAGTGCTCGAGGATATATAGTTGTGTTGTTATGGATATTGATTCCACACTTTTTTTTCCTACAAAAATACATGCAATTCACTAAAAATTAACACTAATATCAAATATAACTTTTTACGATCAATAATTTAATCACAAGAGCTTTATAATTTTGATTAGCCACTTGATATGACCTAGAATAATTTAAAAACAAACATGTACCATTATTACTCATCAACTTCATAAATTGAAGAGAATTCTCATTGGAAGAACATGTAAGCAATTAATTCAAAAGAGTGTCACAATATAAAGGTACATACTCCAAATTTCGAATAACTAAGAAATGATGATATATCCTCTTTAACGATATTAAAATTGAATAGATAACAAAAGAAACTTGCTCACCCATGAGCTCAATCACCCTCTCACATGTTCCTAAAAATTCAACCTAATTAACCCCAATACATGTGGATACCAAGGGCAATCAAGAAGATACAAATGAAACCAAAGTAGAGAAGGGCATGAATCAAAATGGAAGCCCCACCCGTACGAAAGTTCCCGAATTCAATACACCTTTGATGACCTGGAACTTGAAATAACAACCCGGGTGAAAGAAGCACAAACAAGATTGTTGCAATAAAAACTGGACCCCAATCGTGTCCATGACTGTGGCCCATATTTCCGGATTTTTTAAAGCGTAGCTAGATAGATAGACCGATAGATGTTTAGTTACTTTTGTGATGAAATAGAATGGTTAATGTTTTGGGATGATTATGGAGTGTAGAATGAGGGGGTTTAAGTAATGGGAGAAAGACTTTGATGAGAAGTAAAGAAGATTACAAATTTAGAAATGAGGAGGTTTTATGGAGCAAGTTATCTTTGATTCATTGTAACCGCCCCATTTGCTAAAACTGCCTGACAATTGTATGTGATGTTAGAGGGAGAATAACCTTTTGTTTCCTTGTATCTGCCATTAATTGATCGTCGTCGAGATGGTCTAGAACTCTACATTTTCATTTGGCGCCTGCCATTATCATTTTAGGCTTCAAATCATGACTTTCAATGTAGACGGCAAAACTTCAATGATCAATGATCTCATAGTTTTCAACATAGTAAGACTCTGTTCTTTTCAACTGAATTAATGGAAATTCAGTTCAAATCAGACAAATTCAATTTACTTCAAACAAATTCATCTCATAGTTTCAATTCAGTTTCATTCAATTCAGTTCAGTTCAGTCCAGTCCAAAAGAGCATAACTTACTTATTATATTCAAGAAGTACCATCCCCTAGCAGGGTAGCACGAATAAATCAATAGTAAATTGGAAGTCCTCCAACAAATGGTTTTCATAAGACTCTCTAACAAATGATTTCGCTTCGCCATTGAGTTATGCTCCCGAATTTGGGTCATAATCAATAGTAAGTCCTCTAATAATTAATCTGATCATTTTTGAAATTGGGTCATTATTCAGCTATGTTCTAATTGAGACTTTTTTTTATATTCATATTGGTATATCTCAATAGCTGTACTCACGATCACTTTATCAAATTATTTTTCGATTATCGGCTCTCTATTTAGTCATTTTCGAAATTGCATTTCTAACATCAATTATATGAATAGATAATACTTTTTTTTATATAGTTCATATAATAATTAATAAGAAAATATATAAGAAATCTTTGAAATGTCATTAGTTTTATTAGATAACATGATATATGTTAATTTTTTTTAAACCTAAATCATACAATATGATAAGTATATAATATATTTGTTTGATGAAATTAAAGTACCGATTAATATTGAAAATAATAAAGCAAGTTACATATTTAAGAAAGCATTTGAATATAATTAGTTTAGTATCGCAATATATATATTTTGAAATAAATATAACAAGTCACGTCAAATTAACAGGTTACAGATTGTTGAATCGATTTAGGTATATTGTTGTTTGGGTTGTAATCAGATCAATAATAGGTCAATATCATCAGATTGAAAACATGTCGGGTCAAATAGGTCACAAGTTGTGATAGGTTTGGTTATGTACTTATGTAAATATTTACCGGGTTAAACCGCTTTTGAGTCCTGATGGATCGGGCCAATAACAAGCTGAATAAATTGGGTCCGACCAATAGCGGGTCGGGTTGTTTCAGGTTGGCCATAGGTTGAGTTCGAGTTTATACTATAGGGTCAAATCAGGTTACGAGTTGAGTTTAGATTGGATCGGGTAAGTTCCAATTCCCGATCTCTCAGGAGGTTATAACCGGATCGAACACGGGTTGGTTTATGTCAGTTTCATGCAAATTAGAAACCGACAGCCCTAGAGATGTGTTAACACAAGACAAAATGTGCTAAACTAGTTATCATGTGGCCCAATAACAACAATGTACTATAATGGAAAATTGTATTGTTGTCTGCCTCTAAATCAGGAGGAAAGGCAGATCACCATCATGGTTATGGCAACAAATGCAAATCCTCTGTTTTATTTAGAGATAATGTTGGGTGAGAAAAGGGGTAGATATCTCACTAAAAATTCTAAAGAAAAATAAAGTGGGTAAGGAATAATTTTACGGTTTTTTACCATATACCCCCGACAAATTAAAAAATTCACCATATACCCTCAATGTTTCAAAAATTCACCATATACCCTTGAGTTTTTGAAAACGTTCACCAAATGCCCTTTTTCTAACTTCCGTTAACTCACCGTTAGCTTTATTTACGATTTTGCCATCATTAAGCCCTAACCCTAATTTTAATCTAACCCTAACCCTAATCTAACCCTAACCCTTACCCTAATCCTAAACCTAAACCCTTACCCTTACACTAAACCCTAACCCACCCAGCCCACCACCCCTCCACCCCCAGCCCCAACCCCCCACCCCTCCCCCCCCTCCACCGCCGCATCCCTCTCCCCTTCCACCGCCGCATCCCCACCCCCGCCCTCCTCCCCTCCCTCGCAACCCATTGCCCCCGCAACCCCGCCCGCAACCCCCTACCCGCATCCCCCCACCCTCCCTCCCTCTCCCCTCCGCCGACCCCTACCCCCTCCCCCTCCCTCCCGCCCGCCCGCAAAGCCCAGAATTTTGAAAGCCCCCACCTTGCTTTTCTCTCCTCCTCACTCTTCTCTCGCTCGATCTACTCCACTGAGAGGGCCGCACTCGCGGGTGTTCCGCGTTTGTGAAGGGAGGGGGGGTGGGGTTAGGGGGAATTCGAAGTCGAAGAGTTTAGGGGAATTCGACGGGGGAAGGGGAGGTGGTGGGGAAATCGACGGGGAGAGGGGAGGGGGTGGGGTTAGGGAATTCGACGGGGAGGGGGGGAGGGGAGGGGGGAGGGGTGGGGGAATCGACTGGGGAGAGGGGAGGGGGTGGGGTTAGGGGAATCGACGAGGGGAGGGGGGGGGGTGGGGTTGTGGGAATTCGACAGGGAGGGGGGGGGGGGGGGAATCGACGGAGAGGGGGTGGGGGAATCGACGGGGGAGGGGGAAGGGAGTGGGGGAATCGACGGGGGAGGGGGAGGGGTGGGGGCCGGCACGGTGGGTAGAGAGGGGAAGGGGTGGGGGCCGGGTCAGGTGGGGGGAGGGGGTGGGGGGTTGGGGTGGGGTGGAGGGTTAGGGTTAGATTAGGGTTAGGGTAAGGGTTAGGGTTAGATTAGAATTAGGGTTAGGACTTAATGATGGCAAAATCGTAAATAAAACTAACGGTGAGTTAACGGAAGTTTGAAAAAGGGCATCTGGTGCACAGTTTTGAAAAGTCAGGGGTATATGGTGAATTTTTGGAACATTGAGGGTATATGATGAATTTTTTAATTTGTCGGGGGTATATGGTGAAAAAACCGATAATTTTATTATTTTATGGTGCTTGATTCAAATTCAATTGGACGAGTTATTAAATAGTGAATTTGCTAGAAATTTGAAAAACTCACTCATCTTTAGAATATGAAATAATTACAGAACCTATGTTACTAATATATATTAAAAATATATATATTTTGTTAATTTGAAAGACAAACAACTACAAAATATTTTCAAATTTTCTATTTAACAAAGTTACATATTTTTCCGTTAAACATGCTAATAAGTGATGAAATCTAAGATCTAACCATGTAAAATGAAAATAAATATCTAGTAGTACACTCCCCGATTTCCTAAAATCTACTTAATTACATTTTACATGGTCTCCAATGTAAACCTTTAATATTTATATCTTGAGTTAATGTTTATATATAACTGATATTGAAGATTTGATATTATGAAAATACATAATAAAACTAATTTAATCAGATCACGCATGATTATGTTTTTAAATATATGACTTAAAGAAGATGGTCAAAATTAGAATTTTAAAATCATAAGAAGTAAAATTCATCAACTGCCATCTTAGAGCTGAATTTTAATCGAAATTAATTACTTTCCTCGTGCCTAACTAATTGGCTACTTGAAATTAGGTGTATTTTAAGATATTGAGGTGAATTACATTTCAGATTCTAAAAACTTCATTACTTTGTTGTATGTTTTGAAATTCTTAGCTAAGGATATTATAAAGTTACCTATATGAATCATGAATGTTCGAATATTAAGTTACTAAATTTAAAAAGGAATCTATTATTTTAGAAAGGCCTAAAATAAATATATAGCCTAACATTTAGTAATGGAAAAAGTATCACTTTGCAGTTCAAAGTGTAAATTAGGAAAATTTTACATTTACCCATTGTATAATCCACCAATGGACACATTAAAATATCCCAATATGAAATTAAATTTAATCTTTATACTCCCTATGTTCCTCATCGATGTTCCTACTTTGACTTCCACATTTGCCCAAACACATCTTTGACTATTAATATATGTAATTATGTATTAGTAAACAATTATAAGATATTGATATTATTAGAATCTTGAGACGAATCAAATAAAACCCCATATGACTATGTTTATCTTATATATTGGAAAACATTTAAAAAATTATATGTAATTCTAAATAGTGTCAAGAATTCAGGTTGGAACATTAGTAAGGAACATAGGAATTAAGTATAGAGTTTAATATTTATCTATCTTTATAACTAGTAGTATTAACCACTTATTATTGGTATATAAAGTTTTATTCTACATTTACTTACTTCCCTGAACCTCACAAAGCAGAGTAGGTACTCTTGGATTATTATGCTTGGAAAGTAGGGTCCAATTCCCGCCTTACCGCGTCCAATCACAAATGGGTCAATGGTAGGACCCCTACTTTTAGGGACAACATTCCGCTCAGAACGATGGCTACATTGCAGGTCGGCTCTCTTATGTTACCTCATCAACAAGGTTGGGATGTGCGGCACATTAATCTTTTATTTACTCCCAAAAGCGCCCAAGGAATTCAGAGTTTGGAAACTCCACTCACCCATTCTCCTTCCGACACGCCCTACTGGCCTTTCACCTCGTCGGGGCTGTACAATACCAAATCAGGTTACTATGTTCTCTCTCGGATAAAAGAAATCTGTAGCATGAACCCCCTATAGAGTCGAAATTCTTTCGGCTTTTATGGGCTCTGAACATCATGCCTAAATGGAAGCTCTTCACATGACAACTTTGGCATAATTGCTTGGCGGTTGCCTCTAATCTTGTGCATCGGGGTATTGTTATCTCCGAAGGTTGTCAAGTTTGCGCACATGACATAGAGAATTGTCAACACTTGTTTCGTCTATGTCCTCTCGCTTCTGGAGCGTGTCGCACTGGTCAACTTGGCATCCTTTCTCCAACATCGTCCCACGTTCCCTTTAGGGATTGGCTTATAGCTTGGATAATCTATTTCAGAAAACAAGATGGTCGGGATGGGGAGCGTATCCCTATTTTCATTCCTACTCTTTGGGCCATTTGGTGTAACCGCAATGACAAGGTCTTCAACAACGTCACGCCTACACTTGAGACTATTCGGCAATCAGTGCAACAACACCTCCAGCAACACCTATCTTTCATTGCTCCCCCCACATCCCTGGCTTTGCAGAACTTGGATCCTAACTCGCCACCTGGTTTCATTATAGCAAATATTGGCCCATTTATTCACGGTATACCTGATGTACACATTCAAGTTGATGGGTCTTGGAAAGCGCATTTTCCACTTGCTGGTATTGCTTGGGTGGCTCATGATGTAACCACCGGTGTCAACAATGGGGAGGCCCACTGCCTTCACGCTGGTTCTCCTCTTATGGCCGAAGCTCATGCATGCCTTCGTGCCCTGGTGTGGGCTCAGGCTAAAGGGTACCGGCAAGTCGCTCTCTTCACTAACTCTGAGACTCTAGTTCATGGTCTTGCTAACGTCCAGGCTCAACATGTATCAATCAAGTGGACATTCCGAGACATTCTCTTAATAGGTAAGTCGTTTATGTGGTGCAGGATTACCAAGGTGCATCGCTCAGCGGTTCAGAAGGCTCACGAGATGGCTACTTCCATCAGGACTGCTCAACTTCCCTCTCTTAGTTTTTAGTTTAGTTTTGTTTTAGTTTGGCTTTGTAATTTTCTTGATGTCAAACAAAATAAAACCTCAATTTTACTCTGTTTTCCTTTTATGTTATGTAGAGTATATTTGCGTAGGTGGGAGGGGTTGGTGGCGTTTTAAGCAAAGCTAGTGATAAATTAAAACCGATATAGGCCTAAGGTATCCTAAGGTATCTCTGTAATGCATGTTTTTCACACTGCAATTTCTTTTTGAATTTAAAATACTCCTGTCATCTTCTTCCTGATTCACTAAATCCCTCCCTAATTTGATTTCTTAACAGCTTGTATGATTATAGATCTATAGACTTACAGTTAATGATTTTTTAAAGATATAGAGGCGCATAAGGTTAAAAGTTTTCTCATAAACTATTAATAGACCTACATGATTAAGTATATAAATTAAAGTAGTAGTCCATAATCCATATCCTTTTGGATTACATGATGATGTGTAGTTGTATCTACACTATAGGCTAATAGATACGCATGTCAAATAAAATTAATAATTTTTTTTTTAAAGGTAAGATGAAGTCCCTTGCAAGGAAGGGGGGGAAATTGGAGTTGCCAGCTAAGAATGGATATTATCTCTTTTCCCTTTCTTTCTTTTTAACAATGTTAATAAGGAAACGCAAACTTCATCAGTGTGCCCCTGTATAGTTAGTAACTCCAAGGGGTGTGATTTTGGCCAATTATCTTTACTAATCCAAAAAAACTTCACCATGCATTCCAGCATGATGTCCAAGATCTTTCTATCTCTTATCTAACTAACTAAAGTTTAGCTAAATATTACTTGTTGACATATAAATATATGAAAAATGAAAACTTTTTAGGAAGTAAAATAAGGTAAGATTGTTCGGTTGACAAAAGTTTAGGGAAGTTTACTTCCTATGAAGTTCTACTTCCCACAAAAATGGCTGAAGTTACTTACCTAAGTCACCCTAGGCCTTATAGGTAAGTAGAACTTCCCATTGAAATATACTTATCATGAGCACTCGACAAAACTTTTACCCCTTCCTAGAATTTGAAACTTCAAAGGGGAAAATATTTTTCCAGGAAATACTAATTCCCACATTCAACCAAACAACATTTATAAATGTTTTGGTATTAGGAGGACCAATGTTGAATAAATAACTATTTTACTAGTAATGAACTAGAAAAATGTGGAGGTTTTAGACTAATGTTATCAGGATAGGAATTTTACTTTGGATCGTAAGGGTTGGTAGAATTGAATTGGTAGGATTAGATCGTAGGATCGTAAGACGTAAGATCCTACAAATAGGATAAAATAGTGATAACTATATATGCTAGAATATGATGAAAATATCATGTTAAAAATTTACACTTATTAAAAATCTACACATACATAATACACATCCAAGTGTAAAACGAAAATTATGTATATTATTAGTATTTTTTTAAAAATAGGTAAGAAAAAATTATCTGGGCTGCCCTTACATAGCCCCCACCCAAAGGTCCATTACAAGCCATATTCCTCCAACCCCCTTCCCCTCTAAATCCAAAATAAATCGTTTGGAGTAGGAATTCAACCATATACTCTGCTAGTGGAGATGAGAAAGCTCACCACTTGCGCCAACCACAATTCTAGTATAGGTTAATGCTTAGTGTTGCATATATCAAACTTGAATCCTCGTTAAATATTATGGGTTTATCTATGGGGTACCCCTATGTTTTTTAAAGTTTTACGATGTACCCTTATGTTTTTTTAGTTCTACATAATACCCTTTAACTATTTAAGTTTTTTTTTCTCTATGATACCACTTCGTGAAGTCAACGTCAAATTGACTATTAGTTTCTTTATTTCCCAATATTTGGAGGAAAAATTTCCCACCAAAAATAATCGACCTACAGGTTCATTGCTACTCCCTCTGCTATTTTTTTTACTTGCTACATTGTTGGTGCGTGGTTTCCAAGACAATATATAACCCTTAATATCTCTTATTCCATTTAAGTAAAAATTATAAAAATTTGATATTATGAATCTACACATCGAGAAGAATCTAACAAGACCACACATGACTATGTTTTTACTTATAAAAAAATCAAAATAACCGGTCAAAGTTAGTGCGTGACAACGTATACACGCCACGTGACACCTCTGTTACTCTGCTAGAATTGTCCAATGTGTACATATGTCATGTCAATTAACAAAAGTAAAATTGGCTTGCAACAATATTTGAACACATGACCTCTTGCTATTATACATAGCACAATTACCATCTCAACCAACTTTTAATCATGATTTAAATGTTCATAATATTATATTTGTACCTTTTAAATGTTGAGTTTTCTTTAATATATTTTCATGCGAATGGAAAAAAATACATATCAAGTTCGAAAAACATTAATACCCGAGGCAACTCCCGAGCCCAAATACTAGTTACTGATATAAAGCAGTTACCACTCATCCTTCTAATTCGCACTAAGTTTCCTGGGGGCTCCTACTTGACACTTTCCGTTGGTTTGCTTGTCAACTCACTACTTGCTCTCTCTCTCTCTCAACTTCTTCCATCATCCTCTGACTCCACGGAATTTCTCACTACTCTCAATTTCTCTCTCTTCATCTTTTCTACATCTTTGTCTTCTCCAATTTCATTTCACTTATTACAAACACGAGAGATCTGCTAGTTCAGTCAACGCTGCTTCAATTTCTCTTTTTCGACAACACATTGATTTATGAATGAAACGACACAATTCTGTTCACCAACAAAAAAAACAAGCACAGTTGTTTTTTTTCTTGATCTTACGCAATTAATTCAGTCATGCAATCTGGTAAAGTATCTTTTAACCCTTTCTATCTCCTATACTTTTCATGTGTTCATCCATTTTTTCATTTTCCCCACGTTTTTTTTAATCTGAATTTTGTAATTTGTGAGAATTGTTTATCTTTGTTAATGTTATTGCTATTGTTTTTCTATATTATTTGTAATTGTGAATTGGTGGGTACATAGTTTACAAAGTTCGAAAAACTTTACCAACTAAACTAGCTGACATCGACAATTTGATTATGTTTTTTTAATGGGTAGAAGTAGAACTTATTTTGTGCACTCATGGGGAATTTAGCTTTCCCTAATACATAAGTGTGATGAACAAAATTTGTAGAGGGTATTTACTATTTACTGATCATAGGGGTGTTTTTGGTATTTCAGGGAGAAATAGGAGATGTTGGGGGAATGATATGGGCACATTTATTTGGTAGAGTGTGTCTAAGTTTATATGAGATTTTGTTCATCATAATTTTAAAAAGTAATTTTGGGAAACATCATTTGTGTTTTACTCCTAATAATGTATTCTTTATGATCAAGAATATGTCTAAAGGCTCAAAGCAACCCTAGATATTCTAGGATCATAAAAAAACTCATATATATATTTTTTATTAATATCCATAATTCACTAATGAGGGGATTGCATTCTCTCTAGACTCTATCTAAACTTGCTTGCAAGGGTTTAAATTTTGAAAGATAGCAAATTTGAGAACTTTGAGAGGTAACTTTGTAAAATATTTTTCACTTACAAAAAAGTTTTTTTTTTTATCGGGCCGTACTGTGATACATGGCCTATTTTTCATCATGATACCATGAGATTGAGAGTTTTTATTTATTTGGCAATTAAGTTGTTCAAGACTTACATTACTCCCTTAAGCTATAAATATGTCAAGTTATGTTAGAACTTAGAAGTTAATTCTTATTAGCCATAATTGATAATGTAAGGGCATAAATTATCCCTTAATTGTCAAAATTAAAATTTTCTTGTATTGCTGTCTCATAATGATGACTGATTTTCTTGAAATTTGTCAAATTTGAATAACCATATGCCGAAGCCTCGAAGGTGTTATTTGGAAATCTAAATATTATTACTCCCTCCGTTTTTTTTAGATGTAACATTAGACTTTTCACGTTTGTTCGAGGCACAACTTTGACCGATAATATCTATAATTGTATAAAAGTAAAAATTATAAAAAATATATATTTGGAAAGTGTATACCGTGACGAATCAAACAAGATCCCACATGACTATATTTTTTCTTATGTATATAATGGTCAAAGTGTATTGGATGAATAGTGCCGAAAGTCAATATGTTACATCTAAAAAAACGGAGGGAATATAATTTAGAGTCTCTAGGGGGGAGGGGCGGTTACTTTTTGTCTTTAAGTTATCATTTCGCTAAAAACATAATAACAAACTAACATTACATTTTCTTATGTGGTTGAGGTTTACATGATAGTTTAAGAGGGAGAAATAAGAATATTAAGATATTGTTAGAACAATGTGTATGAAAATGTAGCAAGTAACCTAATAATCTCTTTCAAGACAAGTGTATGAACGTTTTCCTAATAGTAATTTCTTGACTCTTTTAGAACAATGAAGTTGCATGATAATACTCTTTAGAGTTTAGACACATGGAAGGCTTGTCAATTTTGGTTGTTCGGGAGAAACAATCTACCAAGAGTTTGCGTGTTTAGGTTTATCAATCACTCAAGAACAAAAGGTTTTAGAATTGGAAAGCTTAATTATATTTCATTGTATCAATTACATTATATAGCTATAATAGTAACAACTAACCATAGCTTAATTCTAGGAATTAGGGATATACTTTGACTAACAATTAGGGATATACATTTAGTAACAACTCAAATATAAGGGATTACAATAACTACAATCTTGACTATATACTACATATATCTTCTACACGCCCCAACAAGACGGATGACCGGGACGAGAGACCAATCTTGGACAAAAGTATAGGAGGTAACAAACACCATAGATGAAGATGTGGGTTTCACACTTGCACCATAAGAGAAGTTGTCGGAGCTCCAACACGAGGTTGAGCGACGACGAATATGATCAATAGAGTGTGCTCATGTCAGGGTCTAGCTAAGTGCTATTGTTAGTGGAAGAGAGTTTTTTTTTGAAAAAAATTAAAGGAGGGTGACAAAGAGGGGATAGGATCATAGGAGATGTTGAGTGTTTAGGTCTTCTGGAAAGAGAACAAGAGGTAGATCATTATATAGTGTACCAGGATATTTGGGGTTTTGCCCTTTTGAGTGAGAAGCCACCAGATTTGGTACCCGAGAGAGGAGGGATAGAAGACCACAAATGCTAAATCTCTTCCCCGGAGTTTTAGGGGGGAGAAAAAAGGAGAGGAGGAGAGTGTTTGCATGGCAGCATAGAGGCAACAAGTTTGGAGGAAGGAGTTTCATGTTTGGCAATGCTCTTGGTAAAACTACGGGGGTGCCGAAGGAGTTAAGTCAGATTTTTGTTGGAGTTGAAGCTTTCCCGGTTTTAGAGGAGGGAGGTGTAGTATAGAGGGTTTCCATTTTCACCATTGGAGGAGAGGAAAAGAAACCGTTGACACTTGAGACTTGAGAGGATGAAAATTGCAGCCATTGAAGAAGGGGTAGGGTGCATCGTGTAGCCATTAAAGAATAAAAAGAGGAAGCATGGAGAGGAAGGAGAACACTGGTCCGGTCAACATCATTTGTCGACACGGGCAAGGATTTCGATGGTGTACGTAGCCATTAAAGAATAGGAGTAAGCAAAAGATGGAATAGAGGGAAGAGGGGATTGCTGAAGCGGAAAAATATCAAGGCTCATGATACCATGTAGAGAGTTGGAAAGCTTAATTATATTTTATTGTATTAATTACATTATATAGCTATAATAGTAACAACTAACCTTAGCTTAATTCTAGGAATTAGGGATATACCTTGACTAACAATTAGCGATATACTTTGACTAACAATTAGGGATATACATTTACTAACAACCTAAATATAAGGGATTACGATAACTACAATCTTGAATAAGATATACTATGTATATCTTCTACAAGAAATTGTTTGAAGAGTTTACAAGATGATGCATATTTTCCACACCCCTTCACATATGCCTCATGGTTTCTATTTATAGAGAAATGAGTAAACGGTTGTGTCTCTTCGTTGAATTGAAGGATTTATCCGTTGATGTCACTAAATTGTCCTTTAGTACTTTTCCATTATTTCTAAAGAAATAATAATGCAAACACGTACTAATTGAAGGATTTATCCGTTAATGTCACTAAATTGTCCTTTAGTACTTTTCCATTATTTCTAAAGAAATAATAATGCAAAGCATGTACAAAACTGGGAGTCATTGCGTTGTTTCAAAGTTTCACCATCGTGCAAAAAATTGCACAATCGAGCAATCTTTCGGGGAACTTTCATGGCAAACATAGGGAAAACTTCTTAGCCAAATCTGCACTGTTTGCATGACCATGCAACTTTGCACTACTTGTAGTTCAAATCAAAGAAACTCGTCTTTTGTTTTTTTTCTGTGACATTTCTTGTTAATACACGTTTTCTTGTACTTCTCGAAATAATTCTTGTATTGAAGTAAGAACTCCATATATTTGAATACAGAGCAGAGTTGTACAATGAACATCCAACAAGTCTTAGTTGTAGATAAAGATTGACCAAATTCCAATGTAGGGGATCTATAATACTTCTTTTATCATCTATTGATGAAAGTAAATACATAAACTATTTGGTGGATTCAATTTGAAGAGTGCATCTACAAAATTTTGCACAATGATTGCATATAGGGATGCATGCTTTGTGAGTATGAGATTGTACTTCAACATTTCTTGTGAAACACTTATGAGTAAAAACTTGCTTAGTCCATCCGAGTGACTTTGATCTATCATCTATCATCTTGAATCAAAGAAGACAGAAGTCTTTGATTTGGGTTGTGCGATTGATGCACAATGATCAAAATAGCGTATCTATCAATTTATTGCTACATTTTTAATTGGAATTTCGAGTTAGCTATTAGTAGACGGTTATTCTCCCCGAGTCCTAGATTAACATAATCATACCTGCATTTGACTCTTTAGGTCAAAGTGGAAATTTTTTGGTTATATTTTTTCTTAAATTTGGTGAATTTTTGAGATACCACCACTCATGGAGATAATTGGAGATTAGTATGTAATTTGTGTACTACTGCCTCTATGGCCCTATCCCATATGATATCAGTCCTGGTTTATTCGTTGAAGTGTACAAAACAGCTGCTTCTCTTTGACAATGACCACATATTTTTTGTAAATTATATTCTTTTCATCTGCCCAAGGCAATATTTGAAAACTTTTGTAGAAGAAGGCCTATGGGATTGTTAATATGGAGCATAAGGACACCAGGGTGTTAATTTTACTTTGCTACAACCGAGCTTCATATATTTGAAACATACTGTTGGTTAAGGATGTGTTTCAGAGACCAACAGAAATCAAGTGGGATCCAGTCATTTGGTTGACTTAACAGAGGTATCTGTACATCTCTGGAAGTAGAAGATTGTAAAGTTTTATAATTGATTGGAACACAAGTTGTGGGAAATCGGGAATAGAATGGGCGGAGTTGCATACCTAGCTCCTCTAAGTGGAACTTCATAGTTCATGGTAGTCAACTTACCAGATTTAGGTACTTTCTAGGAACAGCACTTCGTGGGACTTACAATATCTCATTTTCTTGGGAATCATCTTACTGTCATTCACTTAGTTAAAACAAAAAGGGGTACAAGTTTGGTTTGAACAGTATCCTTCTGTTTGAGGGCATTTGCTGTAGTTTCAGCATTATGGCAAACCCATGATGAATTTATGAATTGATTTTTACCTTTTTTTACATTTAAATGGGATTTAGATTGCATATAGTAAGTGCAAGTGGAAAGGCATTGGATTTTTGGGCACCCCCTTTCCCCTTTTGCAAACCCTGCTACCCTAGTTCTTTCTTTATTTGGTTTAAAATTTTAAGGGGGGATGTGAGTATTTTATTAGTATTTCGTTAGTAAGGATTTTCTTAGTTTGCTCGAAATTACGTCATTTGAAGGGGAGGTGGACTAAATGAACTTTTCATGGTTGATAGTTGTTACATCTTTGAAGCTCTAGCACAGAAAACATGGGACGCATCACGGCATCAGCACTAGTTGAATTATTTTATCCATGAATAAGAGATCAAAGTGATTTTCTTCCATCTTTAAAACTAAGGCAAAAAAAAGGCAAATGTCTTTCTGATAAATCTCCTGAAACATTTGGCACTAGATGTGTTCATTTTGGCCTTTGGACTTTGTTGGTCTTCTAATAACAACTTAATTGCACCCTTTCTGATTGGATGGTTTATTGAGCTGCTAGTTGACAGATGTGTCTTTCTGAAACTCTCAGGGTATGATATAAATGAACTCCTACAAGCAGCTCAGACACGTTGGCTGAAACCCGTGGAAGTACTTTTCATTTTACAGAATCATGCAAATTACCAGATAACTCAGGAGGCTCCTCAAAAGCCACCTAGTAAGTGCTACTCTAAGTGCCTTTCTTACTTATTGTATTTCTTGACAGCACTGACATTTTTAATATATATTTATTATGACAGGTGGTTCTGTATTTCTTTTCAACAAGAGGATTCTTAGGTTTTTTCGGAAAGATGGCTATAGTTGGCGAAAAAAGAAGGATGGCAGGACTGTTGGAGAAGCACATGAACGTCTCAAGGTTTTCTTTGGTTGCTTGTGATTTTTCTGTAGATGATAATAGTAGACTAGTAGTTGAACACCTTTTTTTAGTTGAACTAAGGTCAAGATTCATTAGGGTTGAATTTCTGATATTTTTTATGGAGAATGAGCAACCTCCTTAGTCCTCATGTAGAGCAAGAATCTACTGATTTGTTCAGAGACCATAATGTTAGGCTTGAGGTGTCATTGTCGTCTGTTGTCAAATTCTGTTCATTACCAAAGAGGCTATGTTTTCCCTTGATGGCTTTTTGATTGAGTATTTATAAGGAGTTGCTTTATTCTCAAAATCCTTAAATTCATAACACCGTATAATTGTAATATTCAGAATTCCATATTATCGGCATAGTTATTGTACTCAATACTGGGCATAGAGGTCAATGTACTTGCCTGTATATTGGTCTTTTGAGTCTGTTATTAAGGATTTGGTTACTTTGAGTTGCCAACAATGAACATCCAATGTAAGATTTGGTAGGAGGTTTCTTGTATGAGTTTATTATGCTAGCTAATGAATCCCCGCTTTTTATGTGATCAAGGAATATTTTCTTTTTACCCTGGCAAGCATGAAAGGAAGCCTTCTATTTTTGTTTAACTTGATGTGACAAAAACCAGATGTCCTTATAATTTCATTTTTTTCTACTCCAAATCTATTGATTGTTAAATATGTTTTGCAATTGCTGGAACAATAAGTAAATGGGAATTGGCAGATATATGTTTCGAACATGGTGCTGCTCTTGGGCTGTCGCTGTAGATATATATTTTGAGTCGGTTTCAAGCTGTTTTCTCTCTGGTCTCTTGTATTTTGAGGCTTGAATGTCCATTTGTATATGGCTAGGTTGGAAATGCTGAAGCTTTGAATTGCTATTATGCACATGGAGAGGAGAATCCGAGTTTTCAAAGGCGAAGTTACTGGATGTTGGACCGGTGAGTTCACTGGGTTCTCTGTTGTGATTCTCCATGCATGTGATGCAGTTTTCTTTTCGAAAGTAGAATCAACCATCGGGGGGATCCTATCTAGGAGGATGCCCCTTATGGAATTCCCATTAGAATGTGTTCATCCCATTAGAACACATTGTGATTAGAATTCCCCTTAAAGTTCTCTGTTGTGATTATGAAGGTTCATCATGCGCGGCTACTCTAATATCTTATGCTCTCTTTTGTAGGGAGTATGAGCACATTGTTCTTGTCCATTACAGAGAGATCACAGAGGTAAGTTGAGAAGCATGGTGGACGCATCCAGTTGTTTCCAAATTATTGCTAATGTCCTTAGCTGAATTTTATTTTAGTCTGATGTGACATGCATAGCTTCTCCACAATTGGAACTTTCTGTTAACAAATCGTAAATTCTTAGCCTACATATTTTTGGTCTTCTTATGTGTGTTAGCTGAACTTGAGAAGTTCTCACTCTGACTCTTCTTGGGACTGTGGGGTTCTAGAAATTTTTCGTTTGCAACTTTGGAACTTGCCTTATGTTACCTAATTGAAAAATAATATTTCTTCCCTTTTTCTGTTGGGGTGATGGGTGCGACAAACTGACCATCACTTTGGTGTCTTGTTGGCGCTTTCTTGGGCTTTTTTTATTGCTTTGCTGGATCATTCTATAAAGCTGAATCTCCCTAGTGGTTAAGGTTTGGCTTTACTGCTTTTGATTCAAATACATATATTTTGGATTAGTGGGAGTAAAACTATTTAGATTTTTCCATCTTTTATTGTTCCGACGAGGATGTCCAATTCATTTGCACAACACCTAGACTGCTCTATTTGTCTGCTGGTCAACCAGAATCCCGGGACAAGGGCTTGGGGTGTGTATTCTACATTCTAAGTTAAAGCCTTTAATAAAAAAAGTCACTGTATCTATATCTCGTAGGGGAAGCTTAGTTCTGGATCCATGGCAGAGTTGTCCCCTGGAACATCTTCGTTATTTAGTCAGAGCCCCAGCGCATACACTATTCAAAAGCCAGTATCTTCGTGTTTGAGTGATGTTCATGAATCATACCAGAGTTATTCGAGTCCTGGATCTATAGAAGTCAGCTCAGATGCAACTATGGGGACAGGGATTGACTGCTTAAATGGGTCAAATCCAACTGTAAACATGAGTATGTCGTCGGACTTTGAGGTTAGCCAGGCTCTACGGAGACTAGTGGTGCAACTGAGCTTGGATGGTGACAGCGTCAAAGAATATGCTCCAGTTGATGATCAGGATGGGAATGAAGACCTATATGGAGTCCTGGATGATCTGTATGACAGTAGATATGTTGAAGCGTTGTCTAAGTCAAATGGTCCTTCACAACAAGAGTACTCAGGTACAGAATTTTCTTTTGTTGATATATCATAGTTGAATTTATTTCAGGCTGTTTTGTGTCATTATATCTGCCTAGTTTGCAGCAGCAAGGCTTTTTGGGCCTTCTCTTCAATAAAAGAAAAATTAATTAGGATTGTCAGAGTGAGTCATGAATTATAGGCTTCTGCACCAAAAATCAAATGACAAATTTTCAGCTATGGGGTATGTGGCCCCCTTTGGGCCTGAGTTTCTTTCTGTAGGTCGTTAAATGAAGAACTAATGAGATGGCTCTTTTTATGTGTAACGACATCAAAGACAGAACCTGATGATGGCACAGGATCCTGGTGTAGGTGTGGAACTGATGTTGACACTTCTTAAGTATTCTATAAGAATTAGCTATGACGTTTATTGTTCAGTATATCATGCAAAGGATACAAGATCATCGGTTCATCGCTGTAATAGGGATAAATATTCTGGTTGTGGTGATGGTAGTCAGGGGAGGGCGGGGGGCAAGTGTTCTGTGTTCTCCTCCCTACTTTTATTGTTCTCCCTATTTTTGCTCTCTATGTTACTGCCATTTCCTTATTAACCAGTCGACATCCTTTTGAGACATACTTGGATGTTGGACAGAGTAACTTTGTGATTCTATGACTAAAATAGTGTCCAAGAGGCTCTATGAGAAGAACCCAAGCAAATTACTTATCCCATGATTCACCAGAATTCAACTTCTTACTCTTTTTTTTTGGCGGGGAGGGGGAGGGAACATATTACTGTTGCTAAAAGTTCTATTTATAGTATTCTCTCTGTTACATGTTGATTTTCATTTTTTTTTCCGCTATCATTTATGGTAGATATGAGAAATAGTCTCGGAGAATGTTATGCAGGGTCTTCTTTGGTTTGGGGTGGAGGAAGAGAGATCATATTTTTTTATCTCAGACCTTGTCTCTGAGCCTAATAGGGGTGGGCTTGGTAGTATGCTGTTAGAAAACATCTTCCGTGCGGGTGCCCGACTTTGACGTATTCCCGAGCTACCTAATTCCTTTTGGCACAGGGTCACCGAGAGAAGGTGTGATGTTGTCTAGACTTGGTGGCTTTGGATGGAATGTATCCATATTACTTTGGCCCCTAGTGGCCTAATTTCTTGGATAACCGACTTTGACGTTTTTCCCAGTGACCTAATTACTTCCCTCACAGGGTCATCAAGAGGAGTTTTGCCGTTGTTTAGATTTGATTGGTTTGGTTGCGATGGATGCATATTACTTTGGTCCTTGAAAATATGCATAGAAGCCTGCTAAGGACTGGAAATTCTTAGCTAAGGGAAGCAGCAAATTAATGGCGACAAATGACAGAATAAGATAGATTTGTATTAGGAAAAACCACAGCAATCTTTCCCAGTACAACCCTTACATTCGAGAGGTAAGGAACTCTCCAAAATCACACATTTTCTCTCTTATTTTCTGGATACCCACAACTGAGGACTCAGCTCCTATTATATACACAACTTTCTCTCACTAACTTCTCTCTTTCTGACAACTAACTGCATTCTGTTATGGCTGGGAATTATTCTCTCCCTCCACCATTCTTTCTGTGCCAGCTGGTGGTGTGTGATTAATGACCTCAGCATCCAGATTTGGATTAATGACCCTAGTACCCCTGTCCTTTTTCCTTCTGTAATACGGTGCACTATAGGAGGGGTAGGATTGGGTGAGGTCATAGCAATACCCCGGGCCAATTTAAGCACCTTGTCCTCAAGGTGGAATGTAGGAAAACGAGCCTGGAGGAGTTTAGCATCTTCCCAAGTGGCTTCATATGCTGGATGGTTGTCCCACTGGATAAGAACCTCAGACACTTCAACACCTCAGCAGGTGTAGTTTCCATCACCTAGTCAGGGGTGAGCTGTGGAGGTAAGGTAGATGAAGCAGGGGTGTTCCCAACAACTTGCTTAAGCTGTGAGACATGGAACACTGGATGAAGTTTGGTTTCAGGTGGCAGCTGCAGCTGGTATGCCACCTGGCCCACTGTCTTGATTATCTGAAAAGGCCCATAGAACCTAGGTGACAGCTTTTCATTGACCCTTTTAGCTAGGGACTGCTGCCTATAGGGTTGTAATTTCAAATAAACCCAGTCACCCACAGCATAGGACACTTCCCTTCTCTTCTTGTCTTGTAATTTCATAGTGTTCTGAGCTGAGCTTTCAACAGATGAAATTTCAGATCATCCAAAGTAGCATCTCTGTCAATAAGTTGCTCTTCCAAAGAAAGAACTGCAGTACTACCCTGCTCATATCTGAACAATGTAGGAGGGTCCCTACCATAGACAATCTTGTATGGAGTGTACTGAGTAGAGGAGTGCTTGGATGTATTATACCAATACTACGCCCAAGGAAGCCATGTAGCCCAGGTTTTGGGTTTCCCGTGATAAAGCATCTCGAGATAAGTTTCAAGAGTCTTGTTCACCACCTCGGTTGGCCATCGACCGAGGGTGATAAGCGTGCTACGATGCAAGTTGGTACCTTGAAGCTTGAATAACTCCTTCCAAAATAAACTCATGAAGACCTTGTCTCGTCGAAACAATGGTATGGGGAAAACCATGGAGTCTCACCACCTCTTTGATGAAAATGGCAGCCACCGAAAATGTAGTAAAGGGATGTTTGGCACCAATGAAGTGGCTATACTTAGATAACCTATCCACCACCACCAAGATAGTATCCAATCCCAAAGACTTGGGAAGGCCTTCCACAAAGTCCATAGAAAGGTCTTCCCACACCTTGTCGGGTATAGGAAGGGGGCCGCAATAAACCGGCGGGAGCTGAGGGAGGATGTCTTTTGTTGTTGACAAACAGAGCTGACTTTGCACAAATTGCGTAATATCTTTTTCATACCTTCGCAATACCATTAAAGTGACAATTCTTTGGTAAGTTTTGAAAATACCAGAATGTCCATCTACTGGAGAAGTGTGATACTCAACATGAGAGTAGTGGGTAGAGTGGATGTCTTGGGAATCACCAACCTTCCTTTGTACTTCAATATCCCATGCCTCCACTCGTATACCCCGATAAATGATTGTCACCAACGCTACTAATGCTTCATTAAATCTAGTAAAGCCTTATCCTGTTGGATGATTTGAAGGAACTCGGCCCAACTAGGAGTGGGGATGATATGATAGGTATTACATTCGAAATTGCTGGTTGGCTCCTTGATAAGGCATCGGCAATTCTATTTTGTGCCCTTGGTTTATACTTGATTTCAAAATCAAAACCCAGGAGTTTACCCACCCATTTCTGGTATTCGAGCCCAATTTCTCTCGATTCAACAAGTATTTCAAACTTTGTTGATTTGAATGGATGATAAAGTGACGACCCAACGAATAATGTCTCCATTTCTCGCACTGAAAGAACCACTGCCATCGGCTCCTTTTCGTATATAGATTTAGCCCGGCACGCACACCTAAAACCTTGCTATGGTAGCAAATGGGGTGGCTTTGTTGCAAAGTGCCCTAACCCATACCCCGAAGCATCCGCTTCAATCACAAAGGGAAGAGTGAAATCCGGCATGCGAAGAATGGGAACTTGAGTAAGAGCCAATTTTAAGGCCCCGAAAAGCATTAGCTTAGGTGTCCAAACCAAATGAGTCTTTCTTGAAGTCTTGTGTGAGTGGTTAAGCATGGGGCAAAGATAGCCTTGCACAAAATGCCTATAATAGCCGGTCAAACCCAAGAATCCTCTCGAGGTCCCGTAAGATCTTGGGAGTGGGCCCGAGCTAACATAGTTGGACTTTGGACCGGTCCATAGCTACTCTTGGCTGAGATGATGTGTCCCAAATAAGCTACTTCTTCCTTTCCAAAATCACATTTTTTTAAAGTTTGCATACAATTGATTCTCCTTCAAAATGCGCAACACTACCTCTAAATGTTCTCGTGTTCGCATACTACCACCGTACACCGGAATATCGTCAAAAATACAAGTACAAACTTGCGCAAATAAGGCCTAAACACCTCATTCATGAGAGCTTGAAGGTCACGGGCGTTGGTTAACCCAAAAGGCATGACCAGGAATTCATAGTGTCCTTCATGAAGTTCTAAAGCCGTCTTATGAACATCTTCTTTTTCATCCTAATTTGATGATAACCCGATTTTAAGTCCAACTTAGAAAAAACAGAAGACCCATGTAATTCATCAAGTAACTCATCAATTACAGGAATAGGGTACTTATCAGGAACAGTGACATGATTAAGTGCCCTATAATCAACACAGAATCTCCAGGACCCATCTTTCTTCTTAACTAACAATAATGGACTAGAGAAGGCACTATGAGATGATTGTATAACCACTAGATACCCTCCTCCTTTTTTCAATGTCTTCACCATTGCTTTGAGAGAAACTCCAGACCTGCTCAAAGTTGGATCTCCTCTTAGAGTGATGGTTTGGTTTGTCCTTCTTATACCGCAACGTTTGGGTCTTCCAATTAGTCACCATGGTCCCCAATTTTTCCGACCATTGGACTCCCAAAATTACCTCGGGAATTACCCAAAGATAAGGGTAGGTAATCTTCCACCACTTTAACTCCCCGTAACTTCATCACAATTGACTTACACTCCCCTTTTCCCTGCACTTCAGCTCCTGTGCCCAGAGAGACCTCAAATGACTTGGATGGGGTGATGGGAATTTGTAGCCTAGCTACTGTATCAAGAGAAATGAAGTTATGTGTGGCCCCAGGGTCCACCATAACTATGACAGATTCTCCATTAATGGAGCCCTCCATTTTCAAAGTTTTTGGGCCGAAATTCCCATAACGGAATTAAGAGAAATTTCCGTTTGTATTGGTTCGTTGTTATTGGTGGGTGAGTCGGGGTGGTGGTGGGTTCTTCAAACCGCCATACCCACATCTCCCTCCTCTTGACCCAATAAAATGCTCAACTCCTTTCTTTCTTGCATTTATGGCCGCAATCCACTTATCATCACATTTAAAGCATGACTCTTTCCCTTTTTATACCGCAACTCCTTCTCACTTAATCTCCTTATTTCCCCAAATGGCTTAGCTACTTGGTAATGGGTTTGTGTTTCCGGTTTGGGCAGTGGAGTGTGATGAGTAGTGGGTGAAGTAATCGAGGAGTTTGAGAAATTAGTTTGGGCCGGTTGTCGGGAGAAATCGATTTTGTGAGTAGTAGGATTGGGTGTAAGAGTGAAGTCGAACCAACGGAATTTAAATTCCTCGGGTTCCCATTTACGTTTGTGCGGGGTCGCTCATTTAATTTCAATTCTGGGACCGCCAACTCCATAGCACGGGTCCAATGATTCGGGGCCCGAGGACCCTTAGCTCATTTCGGATCTCCTCCTTTAACTGTCTGGTGAACTCGGGCTTGGGCTATGGGCTCCGGGTATTCCATCGAGGGGGGCTAGAACTCAATAGATCTCCGCTTATATTCCACCACTCCTTGGGACCGATGGTGGCTCAACCACCGCCTCGTGCAGTGATCCCATCGCCGGTTTCTCGGATTGCGCAAAGAACATCGCCAATCTCCGACCACCGTGAGATCGGTCGGCGCCGATTCTCCCAATGATACCGGGAGAAGTGCGTCACCATCCATGCACGCCACCGCCAGCCTCCACCCGTTCTTCCTCGGTGAGCCGGCAAAAATGGAAGAAACGTTCGGCACGGAGGATCCACCCATCCGGATTCGTACCCGAAAATATGGGTAGATCCAGCTTTTTTAGTCCTCCAATTCCCTCCTCCCCGAGTAACCCCTAGCATAACCAAACTCACCTCCATCTCCATACTCTTCCTCGTCTCTGTATCTCTCCTCGTCGTTCTTAGGCGGAATTTCTCCATCTCGATCTCCATTTCGAGGTCCTCTCTCTCAACGCTCGAGTCATTTCCATCTTCTCGACCGCTCCGAACTCCGACCACGAGCTCTTCGAACTTTTCGCCCATCTCCTTCGTACAGATTCTAAACTAGTTGCGATTCGAGCAAGCTAGTGGCTCGCAACGCCCTCCACGCCTTCTCCACCGCGGAAGAAACTTCCACACTCAAGGAAGCACCTGAGATCCGCGATCCCTGTTCCCGGTGCTCGATTCGTTGAGTATTAGTGGCGACCATGTCATCGAACTCCAAAGATCTACCGCCCGATACTCAAGTGCTAAGGACTCGGAAATTCTTAGCTAAGGGAAGCAGAAATTAATGGCGACAAATGACGTAATAAGATAGATTTGGATTAGGAAAAACCACAACAATCTTTCCCAGCATAACCCTTACATTCGAGAGGTAAGGAACTCTCCCAAATCACACATGTCTCTCTTATTTTCTCGGATACCCACAACCGAGGACTCGGCCTCCTATTATATACACAACTTTCTCTCACTAACTTCTCTTCGACAACTAACCGCATTCTGTTATGGCTGGGAATTATTCTCTCCCTCCACCATTCTTTCGGGTGCTAGCTTGGTGGTGTGTGATTAATGACCTCAGCATCCTGATTTGGATTAATGACCCTAGTACCCCTGTCCTTTTTCCTTCGTAATACGTGTGCACTATAGGAGGGGCAGGATTGGGTGAGGTCATAGCAAAGCCTTTGCTTGTTCAAGTATGAAGTTGAAATCAGCAGGACAACCGGCCCGGCCCATGCACGGTTAGGAAGATTAGCTGTTTGGGAGAAGACTAGGTAGCAAGCATCCTTTGTCCATTCTTTATCTTGCCTTCATCATTTTCTTCTTTGGCTTTCAATGTTTTAAGTACTGGGAGATGGGGAATGTTTACTAGTTTGTTGGGTGTCATGAGTGAGAATGTATGCTTAAAAGTCTTGTTCGTAATGTTTGAATGGGTCATATTGTCATCTGTCTTTTCTAATTCCTTTAACAAAAACTTGCAAAAGGTTCCATCCCTTTGTATTACATTGTTTGAAACTGAAGGCTCTAGAGATCTTTTATTTATTTAATTTTTCCGTGTCAACTTCGGATAGACTAAGCCCTAATTAAAATGACGAAAAGGAATTGCTAGACCGCATAGAGGCATTTTGCCTAATGTATAGGTGAGGAAATACTTGTTTATGTATTATACTAATTATGAGATCATATTTTAATTTTGGCATAATCTCTTTGACGCAAGAGGAGATAAGTTCGCCCTTTTACATTTCAGAGGGCTGAAAGGTAAAGGATGGGATGTTTTGTAGAGCTGTGATTTCCTTTTAAATTCTGTAAGTATTTTGTCCTTCAAAGATCTTCAAGTCATTCATTTTTTTCGCCACTGGGAATTGGTTGTTTTCCTTGTTTCCTTTTCCTCGTTTAGGTCCTCTTAGAGTTGAATTTAAGTGATATCCAAGTAACCCAACGTCTCGAGGAGTTCTTACTTTCTTAGAGTTCTTTGAAAATCAATGTGTTAGATTGGTCCTAAACTATTAGAATCAGTTTGTGGATGGTAGTGCTATGAACAGACATAGCTGGCAGAACTAGAAAGAAGAAGATAAAAATTAGGGAAAGAAATAGAAGATTTTGTATAATCAAGTGAAAATTCAGAAACTGAAGATAGTATCAAGCATTTGAGAGGCTTCAATCTCCCCCAAGAAAGCTAAATAACAATATAGGACTCTGAATAATATTCCTCATGCCCTCTCTCTCCGATCTCCTCCATTTATTGCGAAACAAATTCTCTTTTTTCCTTTCCTAACTCACTCACTTGCTTTCTCTTGAAGCTAATCCTAACCAACTAATTATGTAATGCCTACACTACTCCTCATTAGGTCAGTCAATTACAAGGTAGTCCTAGAGCCCTTTATGTAGGTAGTGAATGATGAAACGTAGAGGGAAGGAATTAGGATACAATCATCTACTTGAGGTATGACAAGGGGACAACTTATTGCCTCCTTTGTTTTGCAACAAGGGGACAACCATTAATATCTTTAATTATGTATAAGTAAAAATTTAAAAAGTTGATATTTGAAAAATATATGTCAAGACGAATCTAACAAGACACATGACTATATATTTCCTTATGTATAAATCACCAACAATGGTCAAAGTGAAGTATGTAAATAGTGTCAAAGTACAAAAGTGCGTAAATTAAAAAAGAAACGGAGGTAGTATGTAATTAGCATCAAAGTAAATGAGTTAACGAATTTCATCTATGAATATGAAAACGTCTTACCTGATTGGTGGAGTTGTTACTTGTTAAATAAATAAATTTACTAGTTGGTTATAGTTATATTTATCTTCCAAACTAAATTTGTATGTAATAATTTTTTTTGGTCAAACAATGTTCTCCTCTGGTGCAGTCAAGGAACCAATAAGTAGCAATGATACTTGCTTGTTGAGTGAATTGCGGGCTTTAGAGAATTCCAGTGTTGTCGTCTGATGGAGAGATATTCAAATAGGGTGAAAAGAGATGTGGTGTTCTTTTTTCTGTTATCTTTTTCTTTAATCTATAGTTTTCGATTTTTGTTCTTCTTTCTATTGCTCATTTGGTCAAGTTAACTAGTATTTCGTTTGATGTGTGAGCTTCTAGTTGACTTAAATTGTGATATTTTACGGCTCAAGGCGTCTGTTTTGGATTATGGAATTTAGTATATGGGAAAGTCTTTGCTGCTTTTTCAATTCCCAGAAGTGTGTCGGATGGCTAAGGAGATGAGACTGTTTATGTGTATGTAATAATGTAAAGGAGTATCAGATTGGGTTTGAGTTTTTGTGGGGTTAGGTGTGTAACCAGTCCAGCCACACTCCGGCCATGTATTGGAGTTGCAGTGGTGGGAGGTGAATTTCTGTGCAATTGACGTCCAAAGCAATAATCAGAGGTTGTGGAAGCTGATGACGGGTGAGTTCCAGTGTGGTCTTTGGAGAATTTTTGTGTCTTGTCTGGTCAAAGATAAGTGGACTACTCATCACTCTATTTTGTTGATATTGGGTTCCGGAGTTCTGGTAAGAGTCAAATGTTCTTTCTGCAGTAATATAGGTGGAGATATTTGTGGTATTAAATTTGGAAGCTTTGGATGCTACTTATCTCGAATGATGGATCCACATACATTGTGGAAGCAACTCTATTCTCTAGGCTAAACCTACTGTGCTCTAGTCTTCTACAGGACCAGGCCTTCCTCACTTAGGCCTAGTTTGAAATGGCAAACTGCTTGTGCTCAAGCCAAGGTTATCATTCCCGAATTTCAACTTCTTCTAGTAGAATTGGGCCACATTCACTAAGACCTATGCTACTGGGGGTTATTTGGTGAGAGGGTTTCAAGAAAAGGAAAGGAGTTGTTCTTGTATTTCTCTTTGGGTGTGTTTGATTCAGTCTTTTTGCATTTCTTCTCACAGCGCTTGAATGGAACTACCTAAAACTCCTTACTCTGATTTCTCTCATACCCTCAACTTTTCGAGTTGAACTCTCCATGTGCCACCAGTGCCCAACTCGGTAACTCACCTTGAATTGTTCAAGGTGCATCACCACACCATAGCTCATCCCACCGCCACTTGTCATCTGAATCACAATACCCTGACCACCACCACCATACCACCACCTCCAGCCCAACATACTTCCAATCACCACCTACCCTTGTGTGTCCCGTACTCACAGTCCGGACATCTTCAACATCGCACCGCCATATAGATACAGAGAGAGGGGGGGATTTAACTAACGCATTCTCATCGCAAAATCACACAAGGAAACATAGACGAGGTTTCCGTGCCCAAGGTTCAATCTCTTGGTGTTCACATGGCTGTCAGGATCTGGAATCTTTGGCCATCTCCATCCATCAAAGTATCACATCTAGGCCATGCACTTCCCGACGATAGCACAAGGGCGGCAAAGATTGTGAGAGAACCGAAAGAAGGTGCATCTGGTGGGGTATTTGAGATAGAAGTTGTTGTCGCGGTGATTTGAGTAGTACCCCGGAATCATGGCAGAGCTGGATGATGCCAGTGCTATAAGTACTGATGCGGGGAAGATGGTGTGGTGGAGCCAAATCAAAGCTTCACGAGAAGAGGGGAGGAGGATAGGTGAGGGTTCTTTCCCTTTTGTTTTCTACATGAAACTCTTAAAAAGAATTAAGATTCCATTCCCCACTCTAGCCAAACTAATATCTTTCCAACTTTCCCTACCCCCACCCCTAATCCTTTTCTTTCCTTTCGACCATGTGCTGTCTACTAATTCTTTTGTAGGAATAGGTGAAAGGATTTTAATTATCACGAATTGCTCTTTTCCTTTTCTAGAGTTTAGTGTCCTTGTCCTGCTATGTACTAGTAAGCTATCTAAATCTATCTAAGCATAAGCATTTGCATTTTATTTTATTGTGTGTTCTTCACTTCCTTCTTGTTATTTTGTCTTACATATGTTCTTCTCTTCCTTCTTGTTTTATTGTTCTTGCTATGTTCTTGTTATTTTCCCCTTAGCGTAAGGTCACTCTAGTCAAGATGGGGTAATTCATTAGCATGGAGTCAATACGGTTAGCGTGGGGTCAATTGGTTAGCGTGAGGCCAATTCGGTTAGCGTGGGGTTTCTTTATTCGGGGTAGGGTTACTGCAGTCGGCGTAGGGGTTACTTTTACTTAGCGTAGGGTTACTCCAGCCGACGTAGGGTTTCTTTGCCTAGGCGAGAGTCACTTTAGTTTGCGTAGGGTCACTTTTAGTCGGCGTGGGGTGTCTTAACTTAGCGTGGTGTGTCATAATATAGCGTGGTGTTCTTAACTTAGCGTGGGGTTTCTTAACTTAGCGTGGTTACCTTCCCAGACGGTTTCTCATTTTTGGGCTTTGTATCAGGTTGACTTTCCTAAATCTATCTAAGCATTTGCATTTTGAATTTTATTTTATTGTGTGTTCTTCTCTTCCTTCTTGTTAGTTTGTCTTACATATGTTCTACTTTCATGTGTTTTCAAATTAATCAATTTCAAAAATTTCTACGTATGAGTTTGGTTTTAACTCCAAACAACACACGACAAGAAATTACTAATACCCTTAACCCTTAACCCTTAACCCTAATCCTCATACCTTATAGTTCTAAACCCCTGAACCCCCTAAAACCCGAATTGGTTACATCATTTTGTTTAGAGTACAAGTCGGGATAATTCTACAATATATACAATAAAAATTATAGCCATTGTAATTAATTCGATCTTAGCCTTTTTATTTTTATAGGACCATCTTATCCATTGATTTTAGAGACTTAAAAAATCTATATATTTAAAAGATGTCTACTTTTTTTTTAAAAAGTCAATTTTTATAGGATAATTCTCGTTTTTTTTCTTTTTCTTTTAAAAGTCGACATCTTTTTTTTATATATAGATTTTTAAGTCTCTAAAATCAATGGATAAGATGATCCTATAAAAATAAAATGCTAAGATCGGATTAATTACAATGGCTACAATTTTATTAGAGCCATCAGATATATCCCGACTTGTACCCTAAACAAAATGATGTAACCAATCGAGGTTTAGGGGTTCGTGGTTTAGAACTATAGGGTATGAGGATTAGGGTTAAGGGTATTAGTAATTTCTTGTCGTGTGTTGTTTGGAGTTAAAACCAAACTCATACGTAGAAATTTTTGAAATTGACATTGAAAACACATGAAAGTAGAACATATGTAAGACAAAAATAACAAGAAGGAAGAGAAGAACACACAATAAAATAAAATTCAAAATGCAAATGCTTAGATAGATTTAGGAAAGTCAACCGGCAAAAAGCCCAAAAACGCAGAAACCGCTTCTGAAGGTAACCACGCTGTTAAGAAACCCCACGCTAGTTTAAGAAACACCACGCTATGTTCCGACACACCACGCTAAGTTAAGACACCCCACGCACTAAAGTGACCCTACGCTAGGCAAAGAAACCCTACGCCGGGCGTAGAGTAACCCTACGCCGAATAAAGAAACCCCACGCTAACCGAATTGGCCCCACGCTAAGCCGGACTGAGCCACGCTACTCAATTGACCCCATGCCGACTAGAGTGACCTTACGCTAAGGGGAAAATAACAAGAACATAGCGTAAACAATAACAAGAAGGAAGAGAAGAACATATGTAAGACAAAAATAACAAGAAGGAAGTGGAAGAACACACAATAAAATAAAATGCAAATGCTTATGCTTAGATAGATTTAGATAGCTTATTAGTACATAGCCGGACAAGGACAATAAAATACCAAGATAATTAAACAAGAAAAGGAAAAACAAGAAAAACAACATTTTTGACACAAGACGAACTAAGATAGCGGGAAGCTTTTGATAATGTCAAAACGGTTTTGGTCTTCATTGGCCATATCGCCACACTTGATTCCTCCAACGGCCGGGGACGTATAAAGTCTATTGGATGATTGGCAAGTAAATCATCATTCGACCTAGCCATCCATAGATAGGGCCCCTTTTCTCACCAAAACCTAACCGGTTCAATTTACCATGAGAAGCTCGTTCAAACTTCACTTGAAGCTTAAAAGCCGACTTGAAATGCTTCACTAGTCCCGATTCGATGAACGCATAGCCCATGAATCCTCGTGAGTCCACTTTGGTGTTATTTTGCGTACCTTGAACCCAAGCTTAGTAGCATGTCCCTAAGGGCATTTGAACTTCTTCCTACGGCTTTCCATTTTCATATTGGATAGGAAAGTTGTTAATAATGCAAGTGTAGGGAATTGTGAGCATATAGAACTTCGATTGTTCGGCCATTTTTGTTGTAGGGCGACGAGGATATCTAAAAAAGGAATAAGTGTTCGAAAAGTTGTGAATTTGGTGTGTGAATTTGGTGGCAATGGCAAGGCTTTATATAGGGGTTGTGTAGCCGTGTTTTGAATTACTTGAACGAGCACATTAGTCGGTGAATTGAATGTGGTAGTGATTCCGGGGGAAAAAAACGCGGTCGCGTTCGCGGTAACGGTCGCGTTTTCGCGGGAACGGCCCGTAACGGCCAAATAGAACGTTTCGCGGCCGCGGGGCGTGAATTTTGTGAAAAAATTCACATAAGCGGCGTTTAACTTTGTTTTGTTATCAATACAATATTTGGGGTACTTTTGATGATATTTAAACACAAAAGTCTTTTATGAGCTCGTGTACAAGTAAAATGGAAAATACTCATGTTTTTTTTTGGCGTGATAGTAAAGTGTGTGGCGAGTGTGGGAATAAAAAAAAAAGAGAATACAAAAAGGGATAAAAAGAGAAAGGAATAAAAATAAAAAAGGAAGAAAAAGAAGACAGAGAACGGCGAGATATTTATCTCAGGTTCTCACTCTCACTTCTCAAGTGACTCGTAGTCACAAAATAAAATGAAAAAGAGAAGAAAAAGAGAGAGAGAGAGAAGAAGAAGAATCATTAGATTGATAAAAAGGAGAAGCTAACCTAGCCAACAACGGCCGCTGTCTACTGGCGGCTATGATGCCGAAGCATCCAGAAGGTATATCGTAAGGCATTTTCGTGACCGGCGAAGCAAGGGCCATCATTTACCTCCCACACGCATATTAGGGTTTTTTTAAAATTAGGGTTTCCATTTTAGATTATGATCCAGTAATTAAATGAAATTACTTGAGGGGTTTTGATCGAAATTGAGGTCTAATGATCGGGTAAGATTTAAATTTTGAGTTTAAGTTGGATCTAATGATCATCGACCTCTTTTTTTCTTTCGCTTCTTCTTCCTTTATCTTTTCGAAATAACGGGCGTTCTTATATAAAAACCGTTACTGTTCCAACGCCATTTAACGGCGTCGCGCGAGTTTGGTGTGAATTCCAACTCCCCGGCGTTATAACGGCGTTTCGGAACGTGGTCCTAAATCCGTTACGGGCGGCCGTTACGAACCGGAACGGACGAGTTTATGATTAGTGACCGATTCAACCTAATTCAGAAGAGGAAGAAAAAGTCTTTCATTTCATTAAAATCGCTATTTTATGGTATTGTCATTTCATTACTCAGTGAATGGTCTTATTTTCCAAGAGAGATAAGGGGCTCAAAGGATCAAGAAACAATGTAAAGAGGAAATAAGATCACCCCATCTCGAACCAATCAAAATCCAAACAAACTTCTAGGACACCTAGTAATAAACACTGTGTACTCAGGAAGACAAGCAATACCAATTCCACTTCCACCATAGAGATTCAAACACCGCCTTTTCTCAAAAGAGCGGTTGTTAGCCTGATAAAACGATCTTGCTAAATCATTCAAATACTAATAAAGTGAGCCCATTAGATCCATAATCCTTATTTTTCAAAAACTTTACTTTCTAAATGATGAAAGATATAAGTGAATTTTACACATTTTTCACTCATTTGGCATCATAACACTCTTGAAACACCTTTCGAAACACCTAATGAATTTTCAAATATACCAACATTCTTGGAAAATTACACAAAACAAGCCATTCTCCCTCCATACTAAAAGCAAAATATGTATCTCCTCCTTATAAAGAGTCATATATAAGATCGATCTCCTATTTCAGCAAAAGGATCGACGACAACATTAACAATAATAGCCTCCCATTTCAAAATCTTACTTGTCATAACATTATGGCATACCCAAACCTCCCTTATTATGGACCTTAAGCTTTACTTTAGAATATTTTCGGTTCTTCATGGATCAAACTTTCCAATCGTTCCACTTGACACTTCTATCACTACTCCAATTTTTTGCTTTTAGAGACCCAAATGTCCTCAAAACTTTGGTTGGAGGATTTTCCTATTGTTTTAAAAAGCTTATCCTATTCAACAGATTATATTTCATTCGAGTCCAAGAGAAATTTTGAAACTCAAGGGGGTGAAGATGAGAAGATATTATTGAGAATTAGGAAGATCGTAAATTAAGCTAACAATATTAACCGCGTAGTTTCAAATAAGCGATCTATTTCAAAAGAATTTTCTTTATATAATTCCTCTGTTTCTTTTTTAGTTGTAGCATGTTGACTTTCACGTTTACCAACGCAAAACTTTGACTATTAACATCTCTAATCATCTATTAGCAGAAAATTTACAAAAGTCGATCATTTATGAAATATACATTGTGAATTTGAGATGTATCCAATAAAGTCTTATGTACTACTTTTTGTTTTTATACATGAGTCTAAGATTTTGATGACGGGTATTATATGAATAGTGCAAAAAAGTCTAAAATGTTG